>JAEANM010016390.1:1804-13290 GCA_017656035.1 Myanophis thanlyinensis
ACAGCTATCTGTCTTTATCTTTCTTTTCTGTGTGGGTCATAATGGGTCTGATTGTTTTCAAAATTACATTTGAACAGGATATGACTGTTACATGAGAACTCTCCAACCAATATCATTTCCTTTGCTCATAAAATACATTACACTGCTGGGTGCACTGAGCCAAATCATTATAAAAAGGAAGCTTTAACCTAACCTTTGTGCTTCTCACCAGCCATTATACCAAACGAACACTTTAGAAAATGCTCTGATAAAAAGGGAAACGGACATGTTTATGAATATTGATATTCAGGTTGCTTAATTTTTCAGTAGCCTCCCAGCAATTTATTTTTTGTTGTTGTTCCAAATGACTTGCCTTTTATTAGCAGCTATGGTTTCTCCTTCCTCCTCTTCCTTGTGGCATTGGCTGATTTCATCAAGTCAAATTTCAGTAGGTTTTTTTTTTTTTAAAGATGCACAATAAAAATATACTATTGCAAGGGGAAATTTTATTTCATTTGGGGATGGACATCTGCAGCACTTCATGGATGTACTGAAGAAATCCTTTATCTAAAACAACAAAGAATCAGAAATGGAACAAAATGGCTGAAAGAACTGGAAATATTCTTAATCCAGAGAAGAAAAGATTATGATGAATTCTCCTGATAGCTATTTTCGGGTGTCTGAAGTGTTCCTAAGCTGTTGATGAATATGTTTTTGTTGAGTCTCAACAGAAAGACTAGAACTAAGCATCTACTGTAAAAATTTCAGGAAAACAAACTGCAGTTAACATAATGAAAACCCTCTTAATTATAAGAGCTGTTGTATAAGGATCAGTTTTACAAAGGATTCCATGAAATGATGATGATCCTTTGTGAAGGCATTTGAACAGAGAACGGACTCTGTCAAAGAAAAGGTAGATCTATTCTATTCTGTATTGATCAGCAGATTGGACTAGATCATGGGTCTCCAACCATGGCAACTTTAAGACTTGTGGACTTCAACTCCCAGAATTCCTCAGCTAGCTAAGACTGACTGAGGAATACTGGGAGTTGAAGCCCACAAGTCTTAAAGTTGCCAAGGTTGGAGGCCCCTGGACTAGATGATCTTAAGGGGATTTTTACAGGTAATCCTTGACTAGCAACTGTTCACAGTTACGATGGATGTCCTCAGAAATACTTAGCACCCAGATTCAAAGTTCTGAGGGTTGCTCCCTCCCCTGTGGTCACATGATCATATTTGGCAACTGTCTCACATTTACAGTCTTTTTCAGTCACCTGACAACATGTTTTGTCTAACAACTGCGTTGTTTGTTTAATAATTGCTCTGTTCTCTTTGCAACAACCGCCTTTGTTTAACAACCACCAGAAAAAAGGTGCTAAAATCAGGTGTGGATACATTGTGACCTACTTTATGCCTTGTGTGACTTACAAATATAATTTCAGGTTCAATTATGGTCATAAATTGAGGACCACCTGGGCCCAGTTTTACATGTCTTTTGATTATGCTCCATTTTCCCTCCACTAACTGCCATGGTGATGAGGATAGTTTCAATTTTCTGTCATCATGGAATACTACCTTCCTTCCCTTAGAGCAGTAGTGGAATTCAAATTTTTTTACTACCAGTTCTGTGGGCATGGCTTTGTGGGCGTGGCTGGGGGGGTCATGTGACTGGATGGGCAGTTTCTGTAAGCAGGGCAATAAATATTTATTTATTTATTATTTAAACTTTTATATCGCCTCTCTCCCGAAGGACTCAAGGCAGTGTACAGCCATCTAAAAACACAGCAATAGACAACAATTTAAAATTAAATTAAATTAAATTGGGTGACTGATATCAAAATTAAGATTTAAAACCTAATTTAAAATTTAAAAAAATATTAAAATTTAAACATTAAAAATTTAAAACCAATTTAAAACCCCCCAACTAATTAGTACTAGGCCAGACCGGCCTGTTGGAACAGATAGGTTTTTAATGCACACCGGAAGGTCCGCAGGTCTGAGATGGTCTGGATCTCCAGGGGCAATTCGTTCCAAAGGGAGGGTGCCCCCATAGAGAAGGCTCGAACCCTTGGGGCTGCCAGATGACAACGTCCAGACAATGGGACCCCAAGGAGGCCCACCCTGTGGGAATGCACAGGCCGGCAGGAGGCTGATGGTGGCAACAGATGGTCCTGTAAGTACCCGGGTCCCAAGCCATGGAGCGCCTTGAAGGTAAGAACCAGCACTTTGAATTGCACCCAGAAGGCTACAGGGAGCCAGTGCAGCTCGCGCAGGAGAGGTGTAATATGGGAGCTCCGAGGAGCCCCCAGGATCACTCGCATGGCCACACTCTGCACCAACTGCAGCCTCCAGATGCTCTTCAAGGGGAGCCCCATGTAGAGAGCATTGCCGTAGTCTAGGTGAGAGATAATGAGGGCGGAAGTGACTGTGTGAAGAGCGGCCCAATTCAGAAAGGGCCACAGCTGGAAGATTCTGGTAGAAATAACACCAGAATGTTTCTTTCCTGCCTTCCTTACAGGATTAACCCTGTAAAGTGGAAAAAAACAAAAGGAGATTTCTTTTAACAACTGGTTCTCCAAACTGCTTAGAAAATTTACTACCGTTCTAGAGAACCTGCTAGAACCTGCTGAATTTTCACCGCCTTACCGTATGTATGTTTGACAGTCTAATTGTTAGGATATATTTTTGCATGAAAATTGTCCCAATTCCTGACATCTCAGTACAGACACGGAAAATACCATGTGAAATTTTGGATAGGCCAATATTGGCAATAGTTGATTACACAAACCAAAGCTTTAACTGGTACTTCTGAACAGTATGAATTGAATCTTTATTGTTTCAGAGATTTAAGTCTCTTTATTTGTAAAATGAAGGACACCAGGAAGCTGTGTTTGAAAAGCATGGCTGTGCAATTTTCTTTTGAAAAATTATCAAGATTGCCTCAAATTACTTTATATACTCTTGAACAAAAAGTATCATTCTTAAAAGCTGCTGATTCCTGAATGTTGTGGCTTTTCATAGGGTACATGTTTAGTTTGCGCAGCAGATCATCATGATAATCTCCTTCGGCTCCAAGTTACCTATTGAGCTGCACAATCAAACCTGAACTTTCATCTTCCCAGTTTGAGTCCAGCTCTTTAACCATTGGACATGTGATTTCAGTAGGCTGATTCTTCAACCTATTGACAATAAGGGATACAGAGAGTTCAGAATCTCCTCTCTTTAATATCCCAAAGGTGCTTTTTCAAGAGGCAACCAGACTTTCTATTTTTTTTTTTTATTTGAAGACATTTCGCTTCTCATCCAAGTAGCTTCTTCAGCTCTTCTCCAGAGCTGAAGAAGTTTCTTGGATAAAAAGCAAAATGTTTTCAAAGAAAAAAAACAGAAAGTCCAGTTGCCTCTTAAAGAAGCACCTTTGAGACAATCATGAGCTGGATGACTGAGAGTCTCCATATACATCTTCTCTTTAATCTTCTTTATCTTTCACTGTGCCCATCCTCTGAGACATCTCAAAATGTGTCCTACTTGATTTTGTCTTTCCATTACACTTGCTGTCTGACACTCCACCTGGTAGGATGTAGCTAGCAAGAGGTTAGGCTTTTTCTACCCTGATGCTCCCGCCCATAAATTACATATTTTGTGTAATAAATTTACTTCTATTAAATGCACAAAAGACTGCTTTACTAATTTTTGATCAGGCTAGATTCCCACTTTGCCAGGGGCATAGTTAAATTGCTGCATCAACCACAATATTGTAGTGAGCTCTCAACACTGTTATTTCAGATCCTATCATTGCATGGCTTTGACCATATTGAGAGGTGATGGAAGCTTTGGTTCAGCAAACCTGGAGCTTATTAAGTTCTATATTCCAGAAGAGAATTTTCTTCTGCATTGTATCTTTGAAGTAGGATGACCTAATCAAAGTCAGTTGGTTCATATATTGCCTTTACAATAGCGAATAGTGAATTACAAATGTGGGATGATTCTTAAATGTCTCACATCGCCATTTCTTTATCTGATTCTCTGGAAATGCTGACTTTGGCATCCAAGCTCAAAAAGGCACATTTATTATTACAAGTGGACAGAAGATGCAAGAGTTATCCTTCTCTTTCATCCACATTTGTAGCGTAATATGCTTCTCTTCTATTGAGGTCATCCTATGTTATCCTTGCAGCAGTCTGTGAAATTAATTTAAGATGGTAACTGATTGAAAGTTTCCCCACAAGATTCTCAGGCTGGATGAATCGTGATTTGAATTCAGGTTGCTCCAGGCTAAGTCTAATATTCCACTATCGCGGGCAATATATTTTAGGAAAGTATCGTTCTCAATAGGTATAACTAATTATTCTGCACTGCGTGACAGCTTTAAGATAATCCCAACCTAAAGACTTGAGCTGACCCATGGCATTTCAAAAAACAAAATCCAGAGGAATAGGTATCCCCTATTTTGTCCCATTTCTGTTATGAGATTGCTGTCCTTTATATCTGCCAATCACTGCTGTTGGAAAGATCAAAGCAAGATTTTTCAGAACCAGATCAAATATTTGCAATGAACTTTGCATTTAACAAATGCCATCTATTCACAGAGTGGAAATTGTCTTTCTCTTCCCACACAGGACACTTAGCAGAGAGGCCTACATCACTCCGTATCTCTGCTGTTTGTCTGAATTGACGTCTCCTTATTCATCAGAGATAGTGTCAGTATGATAGTAAGATGGTGGCTGATGGCAATTACATGTGGCATTTTGCCTTAAGATTCCTGCTTGTTATTTGAGAAAAATGGAGGTTATTCAGCTATATGCAATACTTCACCTGTGCTGTTATAGAAGCTTTCTGTTTCTGAAGCGTCCAAGAATTTTCAGTATCCTTCCCTCCTTCTTGAATTCCACACTCAATTTCTTCTGGACTTCACCACAATGGTATTATTTCCCTAGTCATGAACAGCATGTTATATAACTCATTTACGTAACTTGTATTTGGTTTCCTGTATGCTGAAAAAATGTTAACAAAATGACTGCATCTATTTTTTGCTTTGGTACAAATACATTTCTTGACTCAAGTAGACACCGATTCAGCTGAAGTAGTCTAGTTGCACAGTGTAGTAGGTACATTAAAGTCATGTTGACAGCTTGTTTTTCTTGTCAACCTGTAGCAAATTGGGAGTGTTCAAGCTGAAATATGTCCCACATAGACTTTCTAACAGAGAGAAGCTACAAGAAAAGCATTTCTGGAGGTTTTGAAAAGGGTCACCCATTTGTTTTCCCCAAGGGACCTTCCGTAGTTGCTCATTTTAAAACCATGAATGCAATAGAAGGTGCTCCTGTGTTTTGTGTTTGTCATCATCTTATTTCACCTCCATTTTTAGCATTTTGTCCTCCATCCCACACAAAACACACAACTCCCCAAATGTCTATGGAGATTCTCAGTCATCCAGGTCACAGTTGTCCCAATGGTGCTTTTTCAAGAGGCAACTGAACTTTCTGATTTTTCTTTGAAGATGTTTCACTTCTCATCCAAGAAGATGAAGCTGAAGAAGCTTCCGGAGCTGAAGAAGCTTCTTGGATGGGAAGCGAAACCCCTTCAAAGAAAAAACAGAAAGTCCAGTTGCCTCTTGAAAAAGCACCTTTGGGACAACTCCCCAAATGTATATCAACATGCCCCACTAAGTTTTCCAGTGGTATTATAAGCTGCTGATGTTATTCTCTAGCTTGGATGGATACATGGTGATGAGGTATAATGGCGTCTTCCTTTTTCAGCTTCTCTACTTAGCTATAATTTTCTTCAGTAACCTGTTCATAAATGAGGGAAAACAAGAAGCTGGACAGAAACCTTATCAGTTTTGTGTCACCTTGTTGTAATACAATTATTTGGGAAGTGTACAGTATTGACTGAGACAGCATCTCAGCATCTCTACACCCAGGGATTCAGGCTTTGCTACTATACATTCCACTATATATATTTCAAAGGGGGGAAAAACATCTAGCTATTTTACAGCATGCCCTTTGTTCTCCCATAAGACTTACTGGGAACTCATGGAAAGTCTGATGCTTTCACCAGGCAGAGAGACAAAATGGTTCTCACATCTATGAAGTGACGGGATAAAAACATTGGAAGCAATAGTGGGGATTCAAATAATTTAACAACCGGTTTTCTGCCCTAATGACCAGCTGAACCAGCAGTTCTCTGAACTGCTTAGAAAGTTAACAGCCGGTTCTAGCAAATAGGTGTGATCTGGTTGAATTCCACCTCTGACTGGAAGATCGGGCACTGGTCCGTTCCCCACAAATTCTCTCTACCTAATCTTGAATCAGCAGAGAACAAAGTTGGCAGAAGCATTACTCTCCCCATCGCCAGTCCCTGTGTTATCTCCCTCACATTTTTTTTCAGGGGACTGCCAGATGAGGTGCTCCTCATTGGTGGGTGTGCCAACCATTATATGCAATGCCTATGAAGAATCACAATCATCCAGGTCATGATTGCCCCAAAGGTGCTGCTCAAAAGGTAAAAAGGCCACCCAAAGAAAGTCCAGTTGCCTTTTGAACAGCACCTTGGAGACATTGCACGCAATGTGATTTCCCTAGGCACAATTAAGCAGCAGGGATGGGTCTGACTTTAGGATTAGAGCTTCTCTTCCCTAGTCTGAAGGTTTCCGCCTCCTCCTCTCATTCTCCATTTGGGCATTTCCCAAGGTGAAAGTAAAAAGGGTATAAAGAAACATATGGGAGGATACAGAAACAGCCCCAGAGAAAAAGGAAGCAGGCCCTACCAGAATTGTTCAATTAACCAGGTTCCCTAGAGCAGGAGAACTGAAAATGACTAGCCGTTGGGCAACCACTGTCTCACTTCATAGGGAGAAAGACAGGAGTAATTGAATCTGATGTCTACAGAGAAGCTCATAAATAAACAAAAAAGCTCAGTTCAACTTCTCTCATTATTATTGGACATGGCAATGAGGAAGACGCAGGGCAGCTGCATCTAAAGGTAAAGTCCCGAGTCCTTAGGGAGATGGGGCGGTATATAAATACGATTAAAGTTTAAAGATACATTTCCTAATATAATTAAAGTGCAATAGTGCAGAACGTCCCCCTCCCCTTCTTCCCCCAGATTTAAAAACAAACAAACCTGGAGCTCCGTTTTCCTTTCTTTATCCATGTGGGAAAGCAGAGAGAAGCTGGCATTAAAACAGAGAGATGGGCAATGATGGTTAGGAAAGGAAGGCAGAAAATGAACAGCTTATGGAAAGAGCAAAGGTTGGGATAGATACGGCCAAGGTGAAGATCGTCTAAAGATCAGCGAGAAAAGGAAATTCTTGTGCCTCCACTGTGCACGACTCACATGCCCATGCCCCTTGCTCTTACTTTTGAAACTGAACTGTATATGTTTCAAGTTTTACACACTTTGAAGCTATGTTTGAGGTAGCTTAAGGGAGAAAATACAGGTATAGTCCTTGATTTATAACAGCTCATTTGAGTGACCGTTTGAAGTTACAACGGCCCTGAAAAAAGTGACTTATGACTGTTTCCCACACTTACAGCATTCCGGCCAATGGTGAAAAAGGTAAGGTTCTACATTTAGACAAAGAAAACAAAATGCACAAGTACAGTATATGTGGTACATTGCTCAATAGTAGTAACTGCGAGAGGGATCTTGGAGTCCTAGTGGATGATCATTTAAATATGAACCAGCAGCGTGCTGCAGCTGCCAAAAAAGCCAACACAGTTTTAGGCTACATAAACAGAGGGATAGAATCAAGATCAAGTGAAGTGTTAATATCACTTTATAATATATCTCAAAGGCTACCACAAAGAAGAGGGAGTCAAGCTATTCTCCAAAGCACTTGAGGGCAGGACAAGACACAATGGGTGGAAACTGATCAAGGAGAGAAGCAACCTAGAACTAAGGAGAAATTTCCTGATGGTCAGAACACTTAATCAGTGGAACAACTTGCCTCCAAAAGTTGTAAACATTCCAACATCGGAAGTTTTTAAAAAGAGATTGGACAACCACTTGTCTAGTATAGAAGACCTCCAGTGTCCCTTCCAACTTTGTAATTCTATTCTAATCCATGGTCATATGATCAAAATTCAGATAGTTGGCAATTGACTCATATTTATGATGGTTGCTGTGTTCCAAAGTAACGTGATCCTCTTTTGAGAGCTTCTGACAAGTAAAATCAATGGGGAAGCCATGCTTGACTTAACAATTGTGTTACTAACTTAACCCACTGCAGTGATTCACGTAACAACTGTGACAAGAAAGGTCATAAAATGGGGCAAAACTCACTTAACAAATGTCTCACTTAGCAACATAAATTTGGGGCTCAACTGTGGTCGTAAGCCAAGGACTACTGTACTGCTTTAGAATGGATCCATCGAACGACTGTTTCACTCATTTGTTGAGTTTGAGTTGAGGGTAGATTGGGTACTATTGTGGCAGAGTTAGCCTGTTTTAACATCCAGGACTATAGTGAAAGAAAAGGACAAGAGTCAACAAGTTACCGGGAAAGTGATGTTTCCAGAATTAATTTTTAAAACATGCACATTTTTATTACTGGTTCAGTGAAATAATGCACTCTTATCAGAAAAAGAACTAGAGCCATTACAGATTGTTTAAAAGCATCCCTTCTTATTGAAGTGTTTGAATTTAAGCATAGAAGTCTGATGAATTCTACATCTGAAAAGGAAGGAAGGAAGGAAGGAAGTAAGAAATTCCAGACCTTGGAAAAGTAGAGCCCTTGTGAATATCAGCCAGCTTTAATTGAGTGAATCAAGCAGTTTTATAAACCAAACTAAGAAAAACACAAAGAAAAGGAAGGGGGGGGGATACATTTTGTATCTGTTTGACAGGTATAACTGGAACAGCTATAATTCTTGCAGCTTTCATTCAGTTTTAGGCCAGTCTATGAAACAGAATTGATTGAAAAATAATTTTCAAGTGTAAAGTTATAAGAAATAAGTAGCCTGAGACGATTTTTGGCTACCCTGTAGGTTTGTGTGTTACTACTTCTTCTGAATTTTCCTTCTGGTTAGAAAGACCTACGACTGGTCCAACATCCGTAACAGCATCATCTGGAGGCCAGCAGAGCGGCCACTCCATTAATGGTGCTGGAATAAGCCAAATCAATTTTCCTCCTTGCTTGTTTGGCACCCCTAACTATTCAACTGAGTTACTTTACACATACAACCTTAGGTAACAGGATGAAGTGGAATGAGGCGGTAATGTTTAATGGTGCTGGAATAGGCTGCATTGTTTCAGGCTGCAGGTGGAAAAATATTGCTTTCAATATCATCTGACATTTTAAAAGTATCCATCTAATACACAAACAAATAAACCTTCCTGAGGTTTGAAAACTGGAATGGTGAGGAAGAGACTTTAAGAATCTCTCTTGTTGACAAGGTTGGACTTCACTTTTGAGGGGTTTTCTTTTCCCCCTGAAGGTATTCACTTCTCACATATCTCCCCTGCTACATTACAGGCAGTCGCCGATTTATGACCACAATTGACCATCAATTCTGTTGTTAAGCGAAACATTTGTTTTGCACCCAATTTATGACTTTTTTTGCCACCGTTGCTAAGCAAAGCACTGAAATCGTTAAGTTAATAACACAGTTAAGTAAATCTGGCTTCCCCATTGGCTTTGCTTGTCGGAAGGTCACAGAAGGTGATCCTGTGACTCCCTCCCCCCGAACATATGCAATCTGCGCACCATCTACGCATGCATGCAGGTTTTGCACGTGTAATGCACATACGCTGTGCACAAGCACTCACAGAGACATGAGCAATCACGTGTGCATGCACAGCGGAGGCCCAAAGCAGGTCTCTGCAAGCATGTATGTGTGCAAGCGCAATCACATGTGCATGCTCAGCTGGAGGTAAGATGGCTGACAGCTTGTGTGTCCAGCAAGATGGCTCTGTGTGCCATCTGTCCCATAGGTTCTCCATCACGGTTATAGGGTTACCCTAACCTATATTTTCCATTGTGGGTACAAACCAGAGTTCAGCTGTTAGGTTTCGACAGCAAAGTAATCAAAGGGGACCCATCTCTTCCTTCTCTTTCCAGTCTTCAGCTGTTTTATGGCCCGCACAGTCCTTCCCTCAGTAATACAAGCATTGCCTACCCTTTGTTTTTAAAGATTTATAATGATGGAAGCATCATCTGTCCTTTCCAGAGATTGTTTCTGGATAACAAGAACAGTGGGTGGTGTAGCTGCTCCCAGGCAAAAAAAAGAAAAAAAGCTGGATAGGTAATGCAATAAACATTTTCTCTGTTGTAGGAAATCAACTTGAAATTCATAATAAAAGCTCTACAGCGAACGTAGAGGCGTAGTCCAAAATGGAGCCTGGCAACCTTCACCCCTCCAAACGTTCGTTTACGCACCCAGCCCGGAAAGTAGTAAAGCGCAGAAATCTTTTCATTTGAACTCTTTCCAATTGCATTCAGCAGGATACTGGGAGACCACTTTCATGCGTTAATTATTTCTGCCCTGATTGCTTGGCAACACATCGCACTGGAGAGACGGTGTCACACTTTGCAGCTTGTGCAACGCTTCCAGCTGAACTGCAGAAAGAAGCTAGAAGAGAGAAGCTTCATCTGGAATTGCATACTTGGTTTTGGAGAGTACCAAGAAACATCTTAAGGACTTGTTCCTTTGGAGAACGGGCCAGAAAGTAGCAGAATCAAATTGAAAGCAGATCTAAAACCCTTTTCCCTCCCTTCACCGTAGTTGGTTTTCCTTACTTTTGTTTGCTAGAAATAATCAGAAAACTGTAGATTTTAAAAATAGGGTGTGTGTGTGTGTGTGTGATGATATAAGAAGCAAATCCAGCTTTTCATCCAAAGAAAAAGGCGATGGGTGACAGTGTCATCTCCTAGAGCCGTGATGGTGGACTTATGACATGGGTGCCCAAAGTGGCATGCGAAGCCATGTCGCCCAACATATGCGACCTTGCCTGTTTGTCTTCTGGACTTCTGGCATGCATGCACATGCAATGATCAGCTGTCTGTGTGCACGGCAGTGTTAAAAACCAGCCGATTGTTGGGTGTGCATGCGTGCCACAACCTGGAAGTTTGACTTTTCCGGAGTGCGGTCCCTTTGCATGCACAGCAATGCCGAAAACCGGCGTGCACATTCGCACCAGCCAGCTGATCGTTGGGTGCACATGCACGCTAGAACCCAGAAGTTTGGCTTTACTGTGCTTTTGATTCTAGGAGTCGCCTTCTGATGCATTCATCAATCCCAAGGCCTTCAAGATTTCATTCTGCATCAAGTTTCCCTTTTAAAGTACAGTTAGGTGCTGGTTCTTACCTTCAAGGCACTCCATGGCTTGGGACCCGGGTACTTATGGGACCACCTGTTGCCACCATCAGCCTCCTGCCGACCTGTGCGCTCCCATAGGGTTGACCTCCTCGGGGTTCCATCGTTGGGACGATGTCGTCTGGCAGCCCCGAGGGTTCGAGCCTTCTCTGTGGGGGCACCCTCCCTTTGGAACGAATTGCCCCCAGAGAT
>JAEANM010016391.1:0-13290 GCA_017656035.1 Myanophis thanlyinensis
ATATTGCAGCATTATTTGGCAGAATGAAGGGGTAACCATCTAAATCAGCTTTCTGAAACCTGCTGCTTTCTAAATGTGGTGTGAAAATAACTGGTCAGGTATTTTAGGAATTACTGTCTTAATACATCTGGAGGTCCCATTCTGAGAAATCTAAATAATACTGTAATTTATGGAAGCAACTACACTTTTATAGAACCTCTGGATGAAAGAAAACACTATGTCAAACATGGATAATTATTGCTAAAACAATACCATTTAATTTTTTCCCATACTGAATATCTTTTCAAATGATACTCAATACTTATTTTTAATCAGACTGTATGGTAGTTCATTCCAAACAAGTTCACAAAGTACGTTGCAAATTAGTCCTGTCTTTTGCAGAGTAAATCCAGTTAATTTAAACAATTGGTATCCAGTGAGATGTGGTTAAAAACAGCAGAGGTTGTATATATGTATTTGTTTGTGTGCTTCAATGTCTTTTGCTCCTTATCTGCTCAGACAGCTAAGCATTCATTTATTCATGAGAGAAATGCAATATGGGCCTAGTGAAAAGAAATAGCTCACTGGATTCTTCAAATATTATTGGTGTCAAGAAAAATATTTCAGAAACAAAAGACAAAGATTGTAGAAATAACTACAGATGGGTAAAAAGAAAATTGCTGCATGTCTCAAGCAGCTTCAAAACCAATTTTATATATATATATCAGAATTTTATATGGCTCATATGGTATTGTGATTCTTATCCTAAAATCTAGGAAACAAGCAGAGGAACAGGAATGCAGAATGACCATCAAGCTGCCCTAGTTTTGAGAACAAGTCTTTATTTGAATATTCCATTTAAATTGTGACAGGCAACCTGAAACTTTCCAAGTTATTTGAAATGAGAGTTCAAACACTGTCCTGTTGCTTAGGCTGAGAAAAGATGAAATTGAAAATATAGGAAAAGTAACATTATCTGTCCACATTCTGTTGTATTTTAAATATAAATAATCATAAATCAGAATCCTTATCTTTACACATCAAAGCAATCAGCATATGAATAGCGACATAGCTTGTAACTTTTCCCACTGGGATAAGATTAATCCATTTAAATACATAATACACACAATATATGTACATTTGAACAATTTCTATTCATTTTTATACATTTCCTATTTGATTTCAATATCCAATCTGTCAACCTGCTATTTATGTATGCAAAGTCTCTAATGTGTGTGCAACTTTCCTTTTTGATGTTGTGTCTGTGTTTGGTCCTTGCTAGCTTTCTATTTTATTGCAGTCTTGGCTTGGTGTATGTCAGATAGGAATAAGCATACATAGCTAACACATGCCCAGAAAGAGAGAGCATATCAATTTAAATTATTGATGTATTATCCTAAAGCCTATTACACTAGATGTTTCTAGTGTAGACATTTGAAGTGGGTGTCATAATTTAGGGATAGTCAAAATACAGAATAGAATACAGAATAACACATTGGAAGATCATCTAGTCTGGTCATCTAGTCTTGAGCAGAGGCTCAAGCAAGAGACCCTTTCTGACCAATGGCTGTCCAGTTTCTTCTTGAAAACCTCCAGGGATGAAGCTCCCACAACTTCCCAAAGCAAGCTGTTCCACTGGTTGATTGTTCTCACTGTCAGAAAAATTCTCTGCATTTTCTAGGTTGAATCTCTCCTTGATCAATTTCCCTCCATATTCCATCCATACTCTTCAAAGGCAGTTTCATGTACAATATATTGTTATGGTCTTATGATTACTAAAGCATGGATTGCTGTAGCTAGATTGTTTTGGATTGAAGGAGACATATCATTCTCTTAAAAACAGTTCATGTCATAAAAAAATATGTCACAAAAGCAGCACATGACTTATGGTGAAGACACACTGTATGTTTATGTACTATAACACTGATATGATTAGATGATAAGCAACGGAAATAAAGAAGTAATATTTGTAATGCACTATCATCATGCTCAAGCAATTTATCACTTAGCTAGGAATTACTCTTGTTGCTTACTTTTGGGGAAGATGATGGGAATTAGCTGCCAAGCTATCACTTATGTTTAAAGTATGTCTTGTTTTATCTCTCGGATTTGGTTCTATAGCTTCCTCCAGGCTAAAGAGAAAAGGAAGCACATAAATTTTTAACTTGTACTTTTCTTCTTTGGTGATCCTGCCTTATAGAAGCCTAATGCCACATAAGATAACAAAACTATTCAAGCTTCTAAAGTGAAGGAAAGTTTTGGCAGCTGTGGCCCACATGTAGAGAGAGTCACTTCAAGCATTCCAAACTATATTATAAGACTGATTTGTTATATTATATGAATATACCCTATAAATTAAGAATTTAATGTGTTTTTGCCTGAGTCTCAAGTGCCTTAACTGCCAGGCTTCAGAAATCAAGAAAAACACATAGTAATTCTTTCAAGCAAATTCTTTATTACTTCACACCTATAGACAAAACATGCCAAAATGAAGTAGACTATATGAAACCTATACTCTGAGAACTATTAAGGGGCTGTCTTCACCTCCTTTTTCTCACACAAACTCTCTGAACTGAGTTGCTTTTTATTTCTCTGAAATGTACTCCCTTCCTCCTAGAAATCCAGATTATATTCCTTCACATCAATAAAATTTAATTATTTGTTATCCACAGTCCTTTCGACCACAACTAAAAGCCCATGAAGTGATATCTGTACATGAAAGCAGTCCTTGCCAAGATGAATCGATGCTTTCGGTCCCAGCACAAATTATTTCTTTTTTACCTCTACTGTAGGCACGATCTTAAAATAATTAGCAGTAAAGAAAATCTACATAAGCTTAATATAGGCAATCACCAGAAATTTTGGATTGCAACGGTCATAAAGCATGGTTAGCACAGTCAATGACCAAAGTTTGTACAAGTTGTGGTCCAAAATATGTGAATGTGCCTATCTCCAATATGGACTATGAAGAAATTTCAGATTTTCAACATCTAAATGAATATAAGCATAAACCAAAATAAGCTCCACAAAGAAACATTCAGAATCATAGATAAAGGAAGGGTTTGTTTTCTCATTTCAATAGTTTTTCTCAAAACTACATTGACCGCGGTTTCATTTATTGGGAAAGAAATTGCAGAAAATGCAGAGCCTTGGCAACTCATGAGGATGTAAAATTGTGAAAAGACCCAGCCTCAATTTCATGTGGGTCCATTTTGAATAACACCCCATTAAACCAAGAAAATTATCAGCTATTTTTGCTTTTTATTGTTGGCACTGAATTAATATGAAATGTTTCCCATTTTAACATTTCATTTTACATTAAGTCCCTTGACAATAGTATCTACATAATCAGTGACTAATCAGATGTGACTCTAAAGAAGAATTGCCTCCAAGTTGTCCCACTGACATATGGGAAATATGTGAGGGGGAGAACCTCACTTTTGACAGGTTGACATTTCAAAGTCAAACTGAACATTAAAAGCACTTACTTCAGGTTTACGAAGCCACAATGTGACAGCAGGAGAACAGTGAGTTTCCTAGGGCACTACAATTCAGGCCCCACAAAACATTAATAAAGGGTCATTAGAACCAAATCTTTATTAGAAAGGAGGATAGATATAGCATCCACTGTAATGATGACACTCAGTTTAACCTTTTATTGGAACAAATTGAGTAAAGGGGAAGATATCTGGAATAGACCAATTGTCTTGATTTTTAAAAGCCTGGCTTTTGTCAGGCTGTCACAGGCCTTCCAGATATACATTGACTTTCTAAAAATGTGAATTTTTTGCCAGAGGCTTTCTTCAATTGTTTAAATTCTAAGTATATTAATTGTTGTTACAGCTTCCTGAGTTATGGATCATAATTTCTTTTCCTATTATTACAAATGTTTGATATATAGCACTTTGGTGCCTATACGTATAGGTTTCAGTCCTCTCCTTCCTATAAGGTTCCCTGGTACTGGCTTCTAACTCTGATGGTTTAATCAATATTACTGTTTATTCTAAGATCAGGGGTTGGGTAATCAATATAAAGCATTCTATGATTTTTACGGACTTTGAAGTAAAAGAGAACTAGTGAATTCATATATTGGGATTCACCAGCAATACAGACTTTATATTCAATAGCTCAGAAGAATCCAAGAAAAAATTTAGTTCATAAAATTATGATAGAGATGAGATACATAGATGACAGAAGATAGATAGATCATAGACAGACAGACAGATGATAGGTAGCCAGATAGAATCACAAAATATGTGCTTATCAGTAATGAATTACACTTAATCAAGTTAATTCATTAGGCCTGTAGAACAATTAGAAGTCGTAATTCAATAATAGAGCATAAGCTCGTATGAATAAATTATTTTGTAGCCAAAATCCCTGATTTCTCCAGATAGAAAAATCAAGCAGTAAATGTTTGGAAAGAATGGATGTATAACTTAACTTTTTCAAAGCAGTTACTTTGAAAAGTAACTGTGTCAGAGTCATATCTTGTGCCAATACCACTGGAAAAGAAAAACTTATATTGCCAAGATGTTCTTGCACATGACAGTTGTATGGTGATCCATCTCTAGCTGAATCTTTTGTTGTTGTTGTTGCCTCTGTTTCATCTTTTTCATCTTCTTTGTCTTCTTCTTTTCACAAAGAGAAATCGATACCCTTAATTACTAGCACAACTAAGAAGATAATATATGAGATCTTACTTGCAGCTCTAGAGAAGTCCTTCCTGTTTCCAAATGTTTAAAAAGACAAAGAGGCATCTTTATTTTCAAGAAAAGGCTACCATTTTTGCTATATTAGTGCTGAGGCTATTTTGAAGTCATACATCTCCTTTGAAGAAAGAAGGCTGAAAACCAGTATTTTCTTCATTTTCTCTCTCTATGTCCTTGATTAGGCTGTCCTTTTTATGTTTATAGAATCAATGTAAAACTCAACCATGGGACAATACAATTGTAAAATGCGTTCATCTGATGGTTAATAAAATGCACTAGGCTTTGTACACAATAAAGAAAAGGATTCTTAAGCATGTCAAACAAAAGAATGATCTACATATTAACTAATATTTCCTTTAAGTGAATTGCACAGAATTAAAATTTCTGAGAATCTTTCAAACTCATGAATTGTTTACTAGTTTATCATAACAGATGCTTCAGACAAAGGAAGCAGGAAATTGTTGCAGCCTGTAGCTGATCTACAGCTTGACACAGATGAATGCAGTTGCGTAAATTGGTTGCGAGACTTTGTTGAAGAAAGCCAGGCAATAAGAAGGAATCAAAATTACAGCACCGCTGAAGGACTCGTTTGCCTGCAATCAACTAAAATTGTGTCATTTTATGTCTTCTCTGCTGATAATGCAAATGTGTTTTTTGGAAGAAAACTGCTTGATGTGTAATGCATCTAAAAGTAAGAACAAAAATCTTGTTTAAAAGATATGCTCAGAGAAACACTCTACACCTGTCAGACCTTGGCAAGATGGGGAAAATTTCAGAACAAAAATGGGCCCTAACATCAATAGAAATACAGTAGGATTGTATCAATTTTTAAGACTAAATCAAATTCGTCCAGAAAGAATATATTAAAATATATTCCTTCAGAAGTTAAAACATAATTTCTAATCTTATTGAATAAACCTAATAATGAATCTATCAAATCATTAAGAAAATATTGTCCCCATCTATCCATCCATGAGCTGTGGTGGTGCAATGGTTAGAATGCAGTACTGCAGACTACTTCTGTTGCCTGCCGGCTGACTGCAGTTCAATCCTGATTGGCTCAAAGCTGACTCAGTCTTCCATCCTTCCAAGGTCAGTCAAATGAAGACCCCGATTGTTGGGGGCAATAGGCTGACTATGTAAACCACTTAGGGTTGTAAAGCACTGTGAAGTGGTATATAAGTCTAAGTGCTAGAGCTAGTGCTATTCCCATCATTCATATACATAGTTATAGTGCAGAGGAGGATACAAAAAAAGTAACATAAAGAAATTCAAAGAAGAAAAAATGAGAAGTAAAACTAGTTGTAACTATCCCATGTCCTATCTCACGATACTTTGCCATCCTTGTGTACCTTTGTTTGCTTCCTTTCCATTTGCTATTTCATACATTGCTTTTTGTTCTTTAAACTTTTCTCTCTTTCACTGAGGTTTTAATAATGCCACCCAATAATTTTCTATTCTTTTTCCTTTCAATCTGTTCACTCTTTCTTCATGTATTTTATTGTAATTTGTTTCTTACTCAAGTAATTAAATGTGGCAACTAGTGCATTCACAGGTAAAGGAGATTCCTGGCCACCCAGGCAAGAACAGAACTAGCATCAAGATATCCCTACCCCCACCCCCAAACACAATGTTAGCAAGCCCTGACTTTATAGCCTCAGATAACAATATCTCTCTATATATATTTTAAATGATGTGATTTTTTTTAAAAAGCAGAGAAAACTAATACACAAGTAAACTTCTAAAGGACTGCAGTAAAACAGTCTATGAATAAGTGCTTTATAATAAATAAGCCTAATATTTATTGTAACTGTACACTGATAATGGTTATGGAAATGATAAAAATTATAGATGTCAACTTCAGACTGAACCTGGCAGCAGCCATTTTTCTGTTCCTCAGTTGCCCCACTAAGGGGGATGGAGGGGAAGGAGGTTGGAATGCCTTACTAGACACAACAGAGAGCTTTTTCGTGAGAACTAAGGTCATCTCTACTGGCAACAGATAAGGTCGTGGAAGGGTTGCCCGGAGAGTCCACCAATTAACCCAATTGGCCAACATGACCTGTGATACTTGGGGATGGGGTTATTTCCTATTTTAATATGGTAATATTGAAACCTCAGGAAATATTTGGAATTGGTTTTCCTTTGAAGCTCTGCTAATACAGTATACTCAACAAAGAAGATCTTTGAGGAGGAATGTAGTCTCAGGGCTCTGATTTGCTTGGATTCATTAGTTGGAACCTTGGCATTGGTTTGTTAGATATAAATATAATCCAGCAGTATTCTTTATACATACTTTTTAAAAACTATCAGGTTTAATTCACTCTCATTTGCTGATACTTTCATTTACTTTTATCAGCAGCAATACAAAAATGTTTTGCCACTGTCTTCTAACAAGACACATGCCCAACTTCCCAATTTAGCCCACCATCCTAGTATTTAGCTGGAGCCTCTCATCCAAGAATTAGTCCAGTCCAACTTTGTTAACAGGGTCAAACTTTGTCTAATCTTCACCTTAAGAAAGTATTCTCTAATTCAGATTTCTTGTAGATAGTACTCAAAATACTTAACCAACAAAAAAATAAATTTGATTATATTTATTTTTACAACCATACATATGAGAATGTGTCACAATCTTCTCAAGGCTGCTGGAAACCCTGTGACTTAAAAAAAAAACCTAAAAAATCTTAAACTGGCATATACATTGACTCATTATCAAAGAAACTTGCTATCATAGATGTTATGTGAATGCATTCACCGCTAGCTTGTTGAACCTGTGCATAGTTTTGATAAAGTACTCATTAGGTTTACCCTTTACAAATGTCAAAAAAATCATGGATTTTCATTTTGTTGGCATTAGTTTCTGTATTTGCACTTTACATTTCCTTGAAAATGGTCCAATATACAATGTACTATAATGGAAAATCTTGCTGCTCTTTTGCAAACATTGCTTAATTGCACATTCCAGTAAGGTCTAATTTTCGTCTGGAGAAAGTGGGGAATAGAAATCATCAAAAAAAAAAGTCATAGAACAAGGTAAAAATTAAAATTTCATTTATTTTTATGTAAAGTTTTGGACCTGCTCTAGTTCTGTTCCTAGAGCAGTAGGGCAGAGGAGGGGCCACACATACTATCCTTCTATGCAGGCTGTGCTGGCCATGTTTGCCACACCTGTATTCTTATCTTGGTGCCTGGAAGACATAAGGATATGGAGGTATCATGGCTAAGGATGCAGACTTTGACTACGATAAGCTGCTCCATCTGAACTTGGGGAATATCAGCTTCAGGAGACCCAAAGCCAAGAATTACCAAGATCAAACATGGGCACCACTTGAACAACTGAAGCTGTCAGAGAATGATGTGAGACTTTCCAAGCTCCCATACCCAGCGAGTAGAGCAGAACAAAATGAGACAACTGTTCAAATATTCTGGACCCATGACATATAGGTTTTTAAAGTTAACAATTAAAGGTAACATCTAAAGGTAACAATTAACATGTTGAATTGGATTTGGAAGCATTCTGCACCAGCTTGTAGCTTCCAAATACTCTTCTTTGCACATCTATGTAAAGCCACTGGGTGAGATCATCCGTAGCTTTGGGGTGGATTTCCATCAGTACGCTGATGATACTCAGCTGTACATTTCCACCCCAGGCCACCCCAAGTCGTCGAAGTGATGAATCGGTGCCTGGAGGCCGTGCGGAGTTGGATGGGTCTAAATAGGCTCCAGCTCAACCCGGCCAAAACTGAGTGGCTGTGGTTTCCTGTGCCCAGATACAGCCACCTTGTTCCATCGCTGGCCGTGGGAGGAAAAATCTTGACTCCCACAGAAGGGGCCCGCAATCTGGGTGTCCTCCTGGATGTACGGCTGTCATTAGAAGATCAGATTGCAGTCATCTCCAGGGGGGCTTTTTATCAGGTCCGAAGGATCTCCCAGTTGCAGCCCTTTCTGGATCGGGGCGCTCTTCGCACAGTCACTTCTGCCCTCGTTATCTCTCGCTTAGACTATGGCAATGCTCTCTACATGGGGCTCCCCTTGAAAAGCATCCAGAGGCTGCACTTGGTGCAGAGTGTGGCCACGCGGATGATTCTGGGGGCTCCTCGGAGCTCCCATATTACACCTCTTCTGCGCAAGCTGCACTGGCTCCCTGTGGCCTTCTGGGTGCGATTCAAGGTTTTGGTTCTCACATTCAAAGCGCTCCATGGCTTGGGACCCGGGTACTTATGGGACCGCCTGTTGCCACCGTCAGCCTCCCGCCGACCTGTGCATTCCCACAGGGAGGGCCTCCTTGGGGTTCCATTGTCAGGACAGTGTCATCTGGCAGCCCCAAGGGTTCGAGCCTTCTCTGTGGGGGCACCCTCCCTTTGGAACGAATTGCCCCTGGAGATCCGGACCATCACGGACCTACGGATCTTCCGGCATGCATTAAAAACCTTTTTGTTCCAACAAGCTGGTCTGGCCTAGTACTAGTGGTTGGGGATTCTAATTAGTTTTAAATTAGTTTTAAATTTGTATTTTTAATTGTTTTAAATTTTAAAATTTTTAATTTCTATCAGGTTTTAATTGGTTGGCCATTAATTTAGATATTTTAATCTGTTTTAATTGTTATTTATTTGTGTCTTTTTTTAGATAGCTGTACACCGCCCCGAGTCCTTCGGGAGAGGGGACAGTATAGAAATTGAATCAAATAAATACATAAATAAATAAATTCAAGGATAGCCCCATGTAGAGTGTATTGCAGTAATCCAGCTGAGAGGCATGAGTGACTGTGCAAGACCTCAGGATCCAGGTAAAAGTACAATATATGGTATATAATACAAAGTTGCACAAAGATCCTCCTAGCCTTAACTGCCACCTGCCCTTTGAGAAGGAGTTGTGGGTTCTGGAGGACTCCCAAGTTGTGCACTAAGTCTGTCTGGGGTACTGCAATGGCATCCAGAGTTTATGATGATAAATATCCAGGTACTAAGGTCCTTCTACTCACAGTCACTCCATCTTTCTGGCTTCAGCTGAAGCCTGTTGTCCCCCCTCCCCATCCATATCCCTCCAGCCTCCAGCCACTGAGAAAGGGCAGCCGCAGCATCACTTGGCTCATCAGGGTGTTTCTGGAACAAAACAGATTACACATCTGTTGCCCAGGCTGTATTGCTGTTTGCATGTCTCTTTCAAGGTGCTGGGTTTGAGCTTTAAAACCCTATCTGTCATGAAGCTGGATTATTTGAGGGACATCCTCTCCCTGATTATATCAACCGTCCCATCAGAATCAGTAGAAAATGGATGCCATTGCCTTTACATTACATTTAGCAGATTTAGAAGGAAAGCCTTCTCTACTGTGCACCCCCCCCCCCCATTTTATGGATATCCTCCCCACTAAAGGGAGGCTGGCTTCATCCCTGTTGATTTTCCGAAAGTCCCTCAAAACCTAATTTTGCCATCAGGGCTCACGGGACCCCTGGGATCCTGAGATGCCTCCGCTATTGTAAACATCGGCTTTTATCTCTTAGCTTTGTGGTTTTTTAATTTTTGAAAAATAATAACTTTTTTGTATATGAACTCTTTTATAGTTTTTATATACATCATCAAGTCTCTTTTTCTGTAAGAGGGGTAGCTATATAAATTTGATGAATAAATAAAATATTAAAGTCATTTGATTTATCACCCACCGTAAAGATCACAATAAGGCATATAAGCATCAAAAGCAAAATAGGAAGATGGGTTGCCTTTGGGCTTTTTTGATTGGCATACAATTCTATATTTTGTGTGGGTGGACTGCAATCAGTCTGCAAAGTACAATTTGTTTGTGACTTTGTAAACATCATATCAATAGACAATTACAAATGGCCGGTATATGGAGATAAGATAGATCTTGGCCACAAAAAGTTAAAAGCTTACCTTTCATTAATCATGAGCACTGATGTGCATTATCGTCCACTGCCCAGATGGCTTGCTCACAAAGAAAAGGAATTAAAGTTAGTAAGAGCTTGGGGTTCTGTTTTGATGGTTGGGTTCAATAAAGGAGATAATATGCTGAACTTTCCCACAACTTTTATTTCAGAGGAAACACTGATCAAGAGAAATTGTTCTGTATTTGGCTTGAGAGAGGAAGAGATTATATTCTGTTAAAATAAAAACTGATTACTATAGCATCCAAGTAGTTTGTGCAATTTGATATGAAAATAAAGTGGGGTATTTTGCAGATGAAATTTGATAGAGGTTACTATACAAAATGTAATTGACAACATAGAACTATAGATTTACAGATAGCTTGCTCCAAACTCATTTTCTTGCCTATCTAAGGCATATCTAACTAGATACAACCTTTCCTAGAGTTTTATATTAAAATGCATGTTTTTAAAAGATAGATAGGACTTGGGTAAAGATATATTTGGGGGGAAAAATCACACACTTAAAGGAAGAAATCATTGATGTGCCAACACCAACTTCACAGAAATTATATTCTTCGTGATCAAAGCATGAGAAGGAAAAAAATTTCAAACTTGTCAACTTTAAGATGTGTGCACTTCGGCTCCCAGAATTCCCCAGCCAATGGGGGAAGGAGTCTGTGGGAGTTGGTCCACACATTTTAAAAATTCTGAGATTAAGAAATATTACTCCATGGTAGGAGTAATCCCATTTAATTATCATTTGATATTTAATTGGATACAAACAATATTTCTTCTTCTTACAGTTAGTCCTCAGCTTATAATCATAATTTAGCACAGAATTATAGCTGTTAGTCATGCCAGTCAGTAAGCAGGTCATCACACAACAACCTGATTTTATAACTTTTTTGTGGTAGTCGTAAAGCAAACCTGGCAGTCATTAAGCAAATAACATAATGGTTAATTGTTTGGAATGGGCATTTTTTGCCAGAAATTGGAAATAAATATCAGTTTGTGGCAACTGTAGGACGTGGGTCAGCTGCTGAGTGACCAAAATGTGTTTGTTTAACATAGGGGTAGATTTATCTTTTGGGGAGCCCATTGAACTTTCAAATTGTCATTAAGATGTCATTTGTTAATGGATGAGAATATTCAGCAAGAACTTTTTTCAAGTGTGAACTCTCATATCCATTTGTTCTCAATCATTTAATTTATTCATTCCTCCATATACATGAGACCTTCATATGGGAAGGTGTTAAGGAAAATAGTCTAGCCTTCCAGTACTGTGCAGTTCACATCAAGGAAAACAGAAGCCTCAAGGTACTGGAAACCCACACATAGAGATTTGTTTTTACCTTTTGATTTTCACCATTGGGCATAAACGGGGAGTAATCAGAATTCTACATTACGTACCTGCAAACAGAGAAAATAGAAATAACAAAAACACATCAAGGAAGCCCTTAGAACTTGTGGCTATCCTATTTGGACTTTCATTAAATCTACAAACATCCAGTAGAAACTCCTTTACAACAGACAGAGAAGAGAACAACAAATGGGGCAATGGTGTAAATCCACACATTGCAAGAATATCAGAAAAGCTCAGGAGGATTTTTCAGTAAACACAACATATGTACACACTTTAAACCCAGGAACACATTAAGACAGAAGCTTGTCCATCCCAAGAACAAAACATCCAGATACAGAGCAATGTTTATATGCAGTGCAATGCAGTGAGATATGTGCAGAGCTGTACATTTGAGAAACAAAACAACTACTTCACAAATGCATGGCACAACACAGGAGAACAAATTCATCAGGACAAGATTCAGCAATCCATCTGCATCAGAAAGGCAAGAATCAGTCTTTAGAAGATAGTACAGTTCACATTCTGGATAGAGAAGAACCCTGGCTTGAAACCCTATCTTTCCATCTAGCCATCGATATAATAAATCCCAAATCTTATAAAATTGTCTGTCTTCTTGTTCTCTAATTTCAAATGTCAATTTAATCATTTCAGCACAGTCCATAATTTTTTAATAACTTCCTCCTGCGTAGGTATTTTTCCACTTTTCCAATTCTTAGCAAATACAATTCTAGCCACTGTTAAGACATTTATGATCAAATACTTAAATTCTTTATTGTATATTTCCAGTATGATTCCCAATAAAAAATATCTCTGGCTTAAAGTCTATATGCCGTTCTATCATTATTTTTCCAACCATGTGTGGATTTTAGTCCAGTATCTTTTAGCCTCCTTACATGTCCACCACATATGGTAATAAGAGCCAGGTATCTGATGACATTTCCAACATTTATTCGATTTGTTCTTAAACATTCTCGCAATTCTCGTCAGGGTAAGTGCCACCACTCTCAGAGTGTTGATAATCAACCCACAGAGTGCTAAAACTGACTGACTGCAAAGAATATAAATCATTTCATTCCCCATCAGTTAGTTAGAACTGAAGAAGTTTCTTGGATGAGAAGTGAAACATTTTCAAAGAAAAAAGGAAGTCCTGCTACCTATTTATTTTACCATTTATTAATTACTTTAAATTCAAACATGTTGGATTTGGAATGTATTCTTTAATTGGCTGGCATTGTTTGAATCATTAAATATCTAGTGAGTATATATATATATATAGGTTCAAATCCCATAAGGGTATGGCTGGCTGATGAGAGCAAAATAAGCTTGAAATAGATCTATACCAGTCTCCCTG
>JAEANM010016392.1:0-13290 GCA_017656035.1 Myanophis thanlyinensis
TCGGCATCAAGTTTCAGCCAGTTGGCGTTGGCGTTGGGAGGAGAAGGCAGAGCGACGAGCAAGGGCGGCCGGGTGTTAGAAGGCGATTTCTGTCTTCCAGTTCCTCACTGGATTTTTTTTTTCTTTCTCCTTTAAAGCAGAATTTATTTTAGCAAAGAATCAAATGTAACTCTTATTTCATTAGAACTTAAACCACAGGTATATTCCGTTTTTTAAGGGTGGGCCACAATATTAAATATTCTCCAGCGTTTACATTTCTACTTCCTTTCATTTACCATTCTTTTTTTTCCCCTGTTGGAGAAATGTTTCACCAGTAATACTTTTAATAAATCATTTGTTCCATTTTTCCGTGAGAGTATGAGTGTAGGAAACTGAAGCGACTTTTGTTTTTATGGTAATGCATGTAAACCTATGGCTTAGAGATTATTTGCTACACAGATTCTTTTAAGTAATTTGAATTCAGCTTCAAAAACTAAAACATTTTGATTAACGCATAGGCTCAGGTGAAATGTTAAAGCTTTGTTTGACATATAATGGCCTGGTATGCATATTATGCTAAGGTATAGCTGGATTTTCATTTACTAAGATAAAGGAACAAATTGTGATTTGGTGCTAGGTGGAATTTAGCCAATGAATATGTTTATTGCATTCATAGCCTGCCTTTTCTTTGGGAATTCAAATTGGCATATTTGGAGCTGTCTCCTCATTTTATTTCCAATGCAACAGTCTTAAAATAGGTTGAGTTGAGAAAGAAAAACTTGATATCAGATCAGTTGATTGTGGAATATGAATCCATTCAGTTGGGTTTATTCAGGTGGTTAAGCCTAACATAAACTCAACTTCTGTGATTAGTCGATACTTCATATTGATCAAAAGAAATATGATTTTTTTTCTTTGATTTACTGTAGAGCAATAGAGGTAGTCCTCGACTTAACAGTTCATATAACGACCATTCAACATACAACAGTACTTGAAAAAGTGACATGACCATTTTTCACACAACTGTTAGACCATCCCTATATTTTGATCATCCCCGTGATCAAAATTCAAATGCTTGACAACTGACTCATATTTATGATGGTTTCAGTGTCCTGGGGCTCATGAGATCACTTTTTGTGTCATTCTTTTCTGATAAGCAATGTCAATGGGGAAACCAGGTTCACTTTAACAACCATGTTACTAACTTAAGAACTACTGTGCTTCACTTAACAACTATCAAGAAAGGTTGTAACATGGGACAAAACTCATTTAACAAATGTCTTGCTTAATAACAGAAATTTTGGGCTCTATTGTCATAATTTGAGGACTATCTACTAGTTTTTGATAGTATTGCATTGAACCAGCCCACTGACTGATCAATCGGTGAGATGTCTTTGATAGTTCATGAGTTATGTATTTCACTTCATAAATAGATAAATCTTTCAAAAAATGCTTTGGATATTATCTTTTGGTAACATCCAATAATTTCATTACATCTTCAGCTCAATCTGGAATCTCTGCTGTGACTGTACTGACAATAGATGCAGTTTATAATTTTTTATTGAATTCCAATTGCAAGTAATGCAGTAAAGTATGACTTTAAAGTTTACTTCCTAAATTCTCTTTGTGATTATTTGTTTCCTGGCCAGAGGTCTGGAAACAAAGTTTCAAATCGACATAGAAAATCTACAGCAAATGATACACTATCTTTGTAGTCTTGTTTAGATGTTATACTTTTGAATGGTATGGAAGCCATAGAGAGTAGTAATGAACACAATCGTACAAATTATTATTTCCATTTAAATACATTGATTTGAAATTTTATATAATGTTTGGGGTTACATATCTAAATCATATCGGTAATATAATTTATAGGTTTTGAATTATTATGTGGTGTGAACTTTGATGCATAAGTTTGTGTATGATATGTAAATCTGGTTGATTGTTTAACTGTGATTCTAACAAACCATAGCTAACTGTAGTGGTTGAATCTAACCTGGGCAAAATACAAAAAGAAAAAGGCAATTAGCAGTTCAGTATATATCTTCAACTTAAGCCATGCAATTCTTTCAAATTAGGAAAGAATTATTTGAATTACTTTTCTTTTTATTGAGGACTGTGCTGATTGTTGGTGGTACAGTGGTGGATGGAAGAGTGGGTCATGTGATTGCCAGTCCCGTGGCAACTGTTGTGAGGTCATGAAAGCAGCTGGAAGATTCCTGCCCTATCTAGAGAGCCAGTTGGCTTGTAGGTAATAGATGTTTCCTGGTGTGGTGCAGGCAAGAAAATTTGTGCTCATATTAGACATCGACCCAGCCTATAATGGCCAACATTGTGGTGAAGACCATCTGGCAGTCCAAAGAAATAAATGAGGCTGGAGACACGCCAATAGGGATTGAGAGTCGGGCTCAGGGCACCAAGGATCAGCTGGGAAAGCCTACTAGCATCAAAGGCTTCCCCAAAAAGAAGAAAGCCGTCTCTTTCCATGGGTGGGTCACCTGGGATGGTAAAGGGTGGAGGTAGAATTCAATAGCTGCAGCATGTGAAAATATATAGGAAACAGGATGCACAGTAACGCATCTGCTTTGTGTTCAGAAGGTTTCAGATTCAGTCCATGGCATTTCCATGTGAAAAGGCCTCTGCTAGTAAAAGATGCAAAAATTAAAAAAATATTTTTCTCCTTCAGATCATGGAAAATTGCCGCCCTGTGATCCCAGCTTTGTTGGGTACAGCTCCCAGAATTTTTAGCATGTATAGTCAAGCTGGCTGAGAATAATGAATGTTTATAGTCCAACACTAAGTGGGCAGTGGATCTCATCTGATCTAAAGCAGATACTGCAATAGTGGTTATTGCTATTAACCCAGGCTTAGGAGAGACCATCTTGCTAGGAGGTAACATCTCACACCATCATTGGCTTGTTTCTAGCTTGGTCTGGTTTTGGATTCTAATGATATGCAGAGCCACTACTCATATCTCAAGTCAGTCAGCCCTTCTGCATACATTGCCTGGATTCAAGCCCATAAATTCATACTCTCAGTTTACTTTTTTGGGGAAATATATAAGTCTTTGCTCTCTCCCTGTGCTTTTTAAAGACTTATTTCTGATTCCAGCCCAAGCAAATGGGGAAAAAAATCCTTCCCATTTTCTTCACCTTCTGGTTCCAAACATACCACTGGAGAAACATCCAGGTTTTCTATGTACATAGCTCTTAATATTGCTTTCTTAAGTAAGACATTTATCTATTCAACTAGATAAGAAATTGCACCTCAGTTGTCATTGAGATTTCAAGAATCCTGGCTTTGTATTTGAGTTATTTCTTCCTATGACTTTTCCTAGATGTAGCTTTTCCTAAAGACTTTGAGCTAACTTAGACTTCTTATGGGCAGAACCCAACAAAGTGGCTGAGACAGCATCTAAAAGAGTCATTTGGGGCTTGATTTGATCTTGTGAACTCTAAGGTAACAGGCAGGGTTCTCTGTGACATGCTCCACTATCTCTTCTGTATGCATGTGTTTGTGGTCATAGTTGAGAGGAAGTTAATGCTTCCCTATGTGAGAAAGTGGCATTCTCCACAACCTGAAGAAGGTGGCTCATGATCTGTTGGATACCTTCTGCCAAGTCTTTAGACTTTCTTTTTTTTCAGGAAGATCTTGAAGAAAACAGTGCGTTATCAGTATTGCAGACAATACTGGATAAAGTGGATAATTTGATCTCTTTCATTCCAGTTTTCTCAGATCTGGCTGTAGTACAGACACTGTTTCAGCTGCTCTTGTGGGATGCATGGGCCACGTCTGTGTTCATTTAGACTTCTCAGTAAAAGTTTTGTACTACTGATTATGATACTGTGTGTGTGTGTGTGTGTGCAGGTGGATGGATGGGTGGCATTCTGCATGGTTTCATTCTTTGATAAGCAAATGGTTGGTTATATTTGGTAATATCAAGAGAAGAAAAGTGAGATCTTGGGCATTTGAACATACAGTGCTCCATTTGATTCTCTCCCCTCTGCTGTTTATTATTTAAATGAAACCACTGGAAGAGATCATTTGTTAGTGTGGAAGGAGAGTTACTTTACATGTTTAACCAAACCTTATAGCCTTAACAGAGCAGAAAATACAGAAGAGATCCTTGTGAAAAATGAGAGATTGAATGGGATGACCAGGTTAAACTGAATCATAGTAAGACGATGCTATTGCTTGTCAGAAACAATTGGTCTTATTTTGTGTCCCAGTGTTAGTTTTAGAGAGGTTCATATTCCTTGACAGAGTTAGGATTAGCAGATAAATTCTATTACCAGGAAAGCCTTTTCCAAGTGTTGCCTAGTTTTCTGTTGTGTCCCTTGGGAATGAAAGACATTTGCAATAGTCACTCTTATTTTCATTACCTGTTTATTCCAATGTGTTGAAATATCACACTACCTTTGAAGATGAACTAAAACTATAGTTGGTGCTCACAGGCTGCAAGTTGAGATCTGCTTCAGAGGGCAGCATTATGCTGTGATCTCTGCATTAATTAACACATTTCTTAATGTGTTATATAAAATGCTGAAGGCTTTTGTGATTTGGACTGTGCTACTTTATGAATGACCTTCTTCAAATAGGTGCTGTGCTATTTCTTTGGATTCTCTCCCACTTCAAGAAGTTAGGAGAATAGGAACATTTTTTATTGTTGCTCTATCTATCTACTGAAACAGTCTGCTTCCTGTTCTGCTATTGGAATTTATTGGGTGAATAGGATTTTATGTGAGTCACCAAAATTTTGTTAAACTTGGGGGTGGGATATAAATGATGCAATAACAAAGTAAAGCCAGATGCCTACCAACATGTTGGATTTCAATTCTCAGAATTTTCAGTATAATTTTCTGGGATTTCTATATAGTAATTCCAAAATCTTAGTTTGCCAAAGATATTATTACCATCAAGGTATCAGAAAGTTCTTTGTTGTACCTATTTCTCTTCAATATATCATGTAAGAAATAAAATAGTACTATATTTAAGGATAATGAATGTATTTTTTTCTCCCAAACTAGAGTCGAGCCCCATTTTACCAGTGAAAGTCCCAATCTGAATTTGAAGCGTTCTTCTGCTTGCACTAATGTTTCTCTTCTGAATCTAACTGATGGGGAACGTGATGATTCCACCACCGAGAATGAATCCACAGATGATGGGGGTCCACCAGGAGGAGCAGGGGGAGAAAGTCGAGATTTTCTATTTCCCATCAAGCCAGCTTGGTCAGAAGATGAAGATGATACTTCCAGCCAGCAGGTGAGTCACAGTTGCACATATCTGTTCCTGCTTTCTCAATTAAGCATCCAGCCCTGAAGCATAGTTCTAATAATAGACAAATAAAAAAAATATTTATTCCCCCACTCCCCCCAAAAAGAATCTCCTGGCACTGTAAATAATAATTTGATTAGGTCTTTTATGCCATGTTTTTGAGATGCATAAAACTCCTTTTAATGCTATAATTGACTACAGTTTTCCTTCTACAAATCCCCCCCTCCAAGGTCTGTATTCTTGATGGGCTTTGAGCTTATATTTCTTTTCAGTTCACATTCCACTTTTAAAGTTGTTATTTCCAACTCTTATCTCTCCTTAGTGAACAGAAAGGGTCAACCCTGCTGGAACTTAGTTTTCTATATATGCTTCTCTCTCTGCCAGCTTCAATATTCAGAGGAAAATTAGATTAGTATTAATATATAGCAACCAAGTTTTAAGCCAAAGAATCCCTTACTGATGCTTTTGCAAATTCAGGAATACTTCCAGCGAGTGTCTTGTATGTCTGTGAGAGGTTGCAACTGATTCAAGAGCCAAAGGATCATAGCACTGTATTTTTAGATAATAATTCAATTTGTGGGCCTCCTACAACATTCTAGAAAATAATTCCAGTTTCTTTGTGTTGGGATTAGTATTTGTTTGGGCAAGCAATTTCGATGTTTATCTTTCTTTGTTTTTCTTTTGATTCGTTGTTAACTTCATGTTCTTACCATTCCTGAACTTAACAATGTATTTGTATATTTTTCCTGAAAAGAGGTTTTCTTGAAGATTTTATTCTTCTGCAGTCCTATTTCTATATTGATCTGTTTGCCATTCCTTTTTCTTCGTTTACTTTCTATATCCAAGTATGGCCTTTTATATTGTTCCAAATATTCTTTGTCCCCTTTGCCTCCAGCTATGAATTATTGAATATTATACATACAAGTTTAATTTCTACTTTATTGGCTGTTGTATCACTGAAAGATTCTATCAGTAATGAAGTTTTAGATCCCTAGTAAGACTTGTTTTAAGTCTCTAAGATATAGAGAATGTTTTTCAGATGATGCTGGTAAGCAATCATCCCAGTTGGGAGAAAGGCTTAAGCAGGGAATTCATTATATAAACACAAGAAGCAAGGTCTAACACCCCCACCCTCATACTTCGAGCCTTATCTTGTCTTTCCCAAACAAAGCTGTCAGTCTGGGAAAATTCCTGTGGAATAGACATTGAACAATAAAATAGTTTGAACTCTAGATGTATGGGTGTGGTGGTTCATGCCTGAGAGCTTCCCCCTCTCCATTTTAAAACCATTGAGACTGAAATAAATGTCTGGAAGTATGTATTAGTCAGAAGTAAGTGGGTTATGATTTGCTTGATCAGTTCCCGCTTACATTCTCTCCCAGCAGGAAGTGAGTAATAGTGGCCTCTTACGAGCCAAGGATTCTATCACCAGCCTCAAAGAGAAGACATCCAAAGTCACCCACCATCTTCAGAATCTGCAGGTCTGGAGGCTATAGATTATTTGTATAGGCTACTACATTACTGAAGTTTTAGAACCTCAGGTTGACCATTCTCTTTCTGCTTTTATAGGCAGGAATATAGAATGGAATTAGTCTTTTCCCCAAGGCTACCAATGCAAGAATGCTTCAGCCTGACTCACTTGGCCAATTTGAGAGAGGAGAGGCTAAATTCTGCCCATCCTGTGAAATCAGATTTAATTTTGCCTCATTTGGTTGGCTTTACATTTTAAGCTCTGCTTGGAAAAGCTGGTTGCTGATGTCCAAGCAGTGCGGGAACAAGTTCTGACAACAATTCAGTTTTGGGTTCATAAGTTGTGAGCTTGCATTTACACAACTAGACAGGATCCTGTCAGACCCTGCTCCAAACTTTGGTCAAGCTCACAGCTGCTTGTTTAGGCAGAATGGAAGAGAATTCGAACAGTGATCCCGCTTTCTGTATAAAATCTGTTAGTCTTTGAAGGACCAACCCGGAGCACTGTGAGATCACACTCTGGATTTTCTGCTGCTTAATCCATTGGAGTAAGTGTACAATTAATACATTTTAAGCAAATACAATAATTCATATGCAGCTATAACACAATTATCCACAAACCAAACTTAATTGTTCCAAACCAATTTGCAGGTACTTCTTTTCTCTAGGCAAAAGCCTTCCTGACCTATCTTCCAACAGGAGCCATAGGTCAAGGAAGATTCCTTGACTTTCGAATTAACATCTATATCATTTTGGTTGGGTTCAGTCTGAGTCTATTTCTCCCCATCCAGGTTCTGATAACCTACACAGGCATTGTCACAGAGCTATTGCATCTACATGTAATGGTTATTTATTTGTTTTATTTATTTGTTTGTTGTTAAATTTATTTGCTGCCTATCTGCTGTGGGGCTGCTCTAGGCGGTTTACAATAATAAAAAGAAAGAAAACAAAAAGAATGTTAAACAGAAGTAAAATAATAGAACTCATATAATAAACAATGAAAAAGAGCAACAAGAGAATAGAAGGTTATCAATATGATTGTAATCAAAAAGATGGGTGGGTGGAGAGCAGAGGGCAAGTAGAAGGGGAGGGCGAGTCCGCTATCAATTCAGCAACTATCTCCAGTGCAGAATTCCCCTCATTTGGTCCCAAGGCCAACCGGCAGACCAGGCCTTCAAGCTCTTATGAAAGGATAGGAAGCTGGTGACAGATCTTATTGTAGACAACAAGATGTCCCAAAGAAAAGCTGGTTGGGGAATTCTGGGAGTTGAAGTCCACCAGGCTTAAAGTTCCAAGATTGGAGACTGGTACTAGCAGGACAAGGTAATTCATCAGCTAACCTGGATCTCACTGCAAGTTTGATCATAATAGGATATTCTTTGTAAGAGGGCATTGCTCCATTGTAAGACAGTTAAAATCAGCCTTGCAGAACCAGATGGCCAAAGCAGACCTTCTTGCCAAGTACATTTTTTCTCTAGAAGAAACAGTATATGGAAAGTGGGCAAATGCTGCCAGATAGCTCAGGGCAGACTAGGCAGGAGGTGCAATGCTCGCTTTGGAATTTCCAAAACAGAATTAAAGATTTGTTTTTGCTTTTAGTGAAATGACACGGACAATTGTGAATATTAAAATAGTTTTCCTTTTTAAAAAAAATCCATGGGAGAGGTGATTTGGATGTGGGAGAGAGTTACTGAGGTGCTGTGTTTGTTTTGAATGCTGTAATGAAATCGATTTTGAACTTGTCCTTTAATAGAGGTCAAGCGATCAGATTTATCATTTTAAAAAAAAGAGATAAATGGGAGAATTTTGAATCTCTTCCTTGCCCCAACTTCTTGAAGACATAGACAAGAAGATGCACAGCATTGAATGCAAGTCCATATCAGCTCATTCCTTTTGTTTGCTTGCCTGGCCTGGCCACCTGAGTTATTTTTTCCTTCCTTGAAATTTCTTGAAGGAAAGCTGCCGAAAGGTGACAAAATCTGTGGAGGATGCTGAAATTAAGACCAGCGTGCTGGAAGAAAACTCAGCCCTGTTGGAGGTGAGAGAGAGGATGCACCTTTTTCCCCTAAGTGTCTCTTTTAAGCCTTTCCCTTTTTACATTTTTATCAAGGGATTATTTTTCCAATAAAAAAACAAGCATGAACCTTTTAGCAAAAGAAAACCATTCTCGACTAGGGATTAAGGAGATTATAATTCAGGTTCATTTTCAATCATCAAAGGACTCCCAGGCTCACCTATGCACAAGCTGATTGTTAGAAAATTTAGAAAAGGGAGCTGTGCACAAGATAAATAAGCACTCTCAACCATGCTTGATTCCTTGTGGTATAGTTTATTAACAGCAATATGAAAATGGTTTGTGGTTACCTTTTTTGCGATTTTGCTTTTAAAGTCTCACCAGTGTTGAGCAGAGGTTAACTTTGGACTTGCACTAAAGAGACTGTGGCTGCAGCCCTCTGCCCTCACCTATAGACACACACATGGATGGTTGGTTTCTTCCAACTATATTCCTTTGAGGAAGCTGTGCTGAGAGAGGGAGGGACTGGGGATCTTGGGCCAGTCCCTCCCTCTCCTAGCTCAGCCCCTGAAAGGAATACCACTGGGAGAAACCAGAAGAGTTAGAACTAAGCTTGCCAGCTTGAGTTTCTCATTCAAAGTTGGGGCAGAAATCTGATTAACCATCAGAGTCATTTATGGGTATATGATTTCCTGCTGAGTTATCTGAGCCACATTCAATTAGTTGATGTCCTCTGTAGACTCCTAAACAAAAGAGGGAAGAGGAGGAGAAGGAGGAGAAAAGGGTAGTGCAAATTCTCCATCTTGCCCATCCTTGGATTTCTGGCATAAGAACTCCCCTTTTTTAAATGCTCTAAGTCAGGGGTGGGCAATTACGGCTCCTTCATGGCTCATGGACTTCAAGTTGAAGTCCACGAGTCATGAAGGAGCCGTAATTGCCCACCCCTGCTCTAAGTGATCCTGCAGTTTGTCCCTTTTATTTACCCTCTTACTAAATTCAACAAGTTTGGAATTATTATTTGGATGTCATCACCAACACTCACAAAGAAAGCAACACAAGACTGCATCCTTCTGAGGATCTACTGAGTTGTGTTTTCTAAAGGTTCACTTTGAGGTGAAGGATATCTTTTAGACGAACAATATGTTCCTCCTCTTGCTTTAGCCCACAACTGCAGCCAAGCCAAGGTGATCAATTGTTCCAGCAGCCTGTTGGGCTGGAAGGAAAGGAAATGAAGCCTGTTAAATAAGATGGTTGGAATAATAGAATTGGAGTCCTGGTCCAGTTTTAAACTTGTTGCAGTACACATAACAAAATGGACTGGATTTAATCAAGCGATCTCAGATGCCAAGTGATGTCAGGTGTTGACTTAATTGACTCATGTCCCACTAGATGCCCCCAAGTGAAATTAAATTAATTGAGACACACAGACACACATAGTCACATAACCACCAGCAAGGATAACTTTGTTCTATGTTAGCCTTTCCTAGGCTGACATTCTCCAGATGTATTGGACTATTACAAGTGAAGTGCCTAACTAGCCCAGTTATATGGTTGGGAATTACGAGCATTGTGATCTATAACATCTGGAGTATGCCAGGTTGGAGAAAAGTATTTTGTTGCCTCTGTTGCTCCCTATTATTTTTTTTTGTGGATTTCAACTCTAAAACGTTTTATCAACATGCTAATTGGAAAAGAAAGAGAGCAGCACATAAATATACCAAATACCCCCAATTAATCTTATTCTGACTCTGTCACTTCCTCCACTCTGTTTAGGAGAAACTGCGTAACTTACAGCAACAGGTTCAAGTAGAAGACTTTCGTTGGTAAGACCTTGTGGCAATTGCTGGAACAGGATGGTGGGTGGGGTCTCCAAACTACTTTTGTACTTCACAAGTAGCATGATGGCTACATCCCCAAGGTTGCCCATCTTTGGAGAGAGTGAACTCCAGTAGTGCACCGCTGCTCTCTTGGTACCTCTCTGAGGAAAGAATGGGAGGGGAAGCAGGATTTTGCTAGAGGCAACAAGATAGCCTCCAACCTCTTTGGTCTCTTTCTATCACATCTCACTCTAGGAAATGCATGCTAGAGCTGGCCCAGAAGGAGGTGTTGCGGTTATTGGCCCAGCTAGGGCTATGCTTGGAGGGAGTGCATCCCCAGAGGGAAAGGATACAAGTGGAACAAGGCCAGGAGCTTAGGATGCTGCGGGAAGAACTGGATGAAGTCTCTGCTGCGTATGTGCCCTTTTTGAGCAAAGAGACTCCCTTGAAGCTGGACAGTGATGTCTTTCCTTCAATCTCTAGGTCACTAAGGTCCTTCTGAGTTGTGGCCTCTTATTCCTACTGAAAGAAGGACCAGATTTAGGAGATGATGGAGTGAAGAACAATCCATTGATTACTGTTAGAGTTAGTATTTCCAGTTTAACTAGAGGTCTATTATTAGATTATAGCAAGTCTATGTAGTGATGGGGTTTGCTCCCTATATATTTATACTAGGATTTTTTCCCAATAGAGGTATAGTTTAGGAAAGTTGACTACAAGTTCCATGATCCTCACTTTGTATAAATGAAGTATTACACATCTGTAGGGAATATTAGTGTATGCTTAGTTAGTGCCTTGTTGCCCTATAACTGATTATTTTATTTCTTTTTAAAAGTGAAGCTTTCTAATGTTTGTGGATCTTCCGAGGGCAGTCTTCATTAATTTCCCAATGATTCCTTATCTCTGCCTTTTTTCTCAGCAGGTCTTTTTTTTCTGTAACAGTGTACATTTAATTCTACCTCTCTTTGCTTCAAAAGTATCAGATGGTAGAAAAATTCAAGCATCAGATTCAGAATAAACAGGGTGCATGGAGTCCTCCAGCATAATTTTGACAAAAGTCTCCAATTCCAGATGAAATCCCTCATCCAGCTCTCCCACTTCCCCCATTGTAATCAAGAGTAAAAGAGAATAAAATGCAGAGGAGCAAGGGAGTGTACAACTTCTCCTGGAACACAAATACCCCAAACCAGGAAGTCACTATTCTTCAGTCAACCTATGATGTGTAAAATCAGATCGCTGCAATTTCAAGACCTGCTCCACAGATAAGAAAGCGTACTGTTCTATTTGACAGGCAAAACATATGTCTCTCTGAGCTGTTACAGGGCTATGAATTTGGAAATTGTGGAAGTTTTCTGTTTCACTTACAGGTGCTCTCATTTCTCTTTCTTTTATGCCAGGGCAAAGCGGGCATCAGTATCTCTGACTCAGGTCCGGTTAGACCTGGGTGGACTCCTGGAAGACATATCCCGACATCTTGCAACACTGAAGAATATGGAAGCATCCAACCGGTCTCCTAATTGTGCTAGATGTTCCAGGTACCTAGTTAAACCTCTGGGTCAGAATTGAAGAATACAAACCAATATGAGAATGAGAATCAGAAAGTTAGGCTAAGGAAGAATGTGGAGTTAGCTTTGATTGCCTTGATTTCACTCAGGGCAATGTCATAAAACCATTAAGCAATGATTTGCTTAATTGCAGTTTATTAAACAAAGCATTACAGATAGTTCTTGTCACTGTAAGCCATAAACCACAGGTGGGCCTTTATTGTTGCTTGACTTCCCAGCCTGTTAGTGGTTGCAAGAGGTCTTCCGGTGACTTGCTTATCCCAGAAGAGGTATCCTATACCAGAGAGATTTCCTTTTATATCTGAAATTGTTAAGAGAAAAAATGTATTTCACCTATGGAACTCTGGCTTCTATTTCCAGACTTTCCCTTTTTGACTCAAAACACCATTGAAATTTGGCGTTCTGTCTTTAAATTGTGACAGTATATTTTGGGATGTTTTTGGCATGGCACATGGATGCTGGACTTAGTATAACCTTTGGTTTATCCCCATGGGCCATAAAAACTAGATAAAGATAAGATAAAATAAGAAATATTATATTATAAATTAGCATGATGGATTGACTGATTAAATCAATTTAATAGCTTCCCCAGTTGACACATGGTAGTGTACACCAATAGAAAGCAATGTGTAATAAACTCTCAATATTAAAATTCTCAAAGTAACTTCACTCAACAAAAACCAATCTACAAGTAGTCAAATGGCACAAAATCTCCCATACAGTATTTGGGGGAAAGCCAGGTCTTGGTAACTTTAGCTGTATGAACTTCAACTCCCAAAATTCCTAAGCCAGTTCACAATTTCTGAGCATGAGCTGAAATCCATGTAGTTTAATGTTGCCAAGATTGAAAAATATTTTCTTACTGGATGCGCCTGATGTATCAGAACAGCTATACACTCTAAGCTTTTTCTATCAAAGACTATCCAAAATTTTTGCTTAGTCTATGAATGGTATGTCAGCTAGAAATACTGACTTGATATCATAGATTTCCTTTCATAGACCAGCAGGTAATTGCAGTTTTCCAGTTCAAACAAGGGAAGGTTCAGTATTACAGAAGCAAATGAATTGACTACTCACATGAACAGTTAATTGGCTGCTGCTGAAAATGCAGTTTTCTACAAAATCCAGTCTCTGGCATTGGCTTTAGATTCCTGAGAACATCTGTTTTCAT
>JAEANM010016393.1:0-13290 GCA_017656035.1 Myanophis thanlyinensis
TTTATTTATTTATTAAACTTATCTGCTGCCCATCTTGTAATGAAACAACTCTTGGATGGCTTAACAATACATGCATGCAATACATTAATCCTTTAAAGGATTTTGATACAGTTTTTAAAAGTCTTAAGAATTACATGGAGCAGGGTCCAAAGAACTAATTAGAAATCAATTACTTGACAAATATACTATATACATAGTTACTCATGATAACTATATCTAATTGTTTCAAATTAAATCATAGCTATTTGTATGCACATCAAAGGCCTGAATCAGCTTTTATCTGTTAAAAGCATTTGTTAAAAGCATGTTAGCATTTCTTCCTATTTTCAAAGTAGCTCCCAGAGTGATTCTTTATTTAAGAATATTATAATGAATACCTTCATCCTCCTTTAAACCATGATCCTTCATAACTTTTAAGTTCAACTGTTGTGTTTGTTAGAGATGCATAGCCAACTAACCTTTTATAATACTTAGAATTAACTGCTTTGTCACCTAGCCTCACACTCTGCTACAGAGAGTCAAAGCATGTACGCCTGAAGAAGACCAGGAGAAATTGATGGAGATCACAAGTCTGCATTCATTAAATGCTTTTTTGATGCCAATCAAGACAGTGGGAGTCCAGGTTGGTGAAGTTGCGTCTGTAGCAAAAATATATAAAAATAGGGAAGAACAACATACGTTGCAAGGGTTTGTAAAATTCAGTTCTAAATAAAATCTCATCAGGAAGGAGAAAAAAATTGAAGAATAACCATAAAATGAAAGAAAAGTCATTAAGCATAAGAAAAAAAGAGTACAAAATGTCTGAAAGGTTACTTTGCAAAATCTGGGAATAGTGGATGTATGACATACAAGAGGGTTATCAAGCTGTTATAAATGTTGCCTGCCACTCATGTCAGGCATTGGTAGAAGAGAAAGATGTCCTAACTCTATAGTGCAATGTCCTATAGATCAGTTCATCTCTCTGCTGCAGATAGAAACATTTTTTTCTGTTTTGAGAGAAATACAGAACTTGGTATCTGGGGAACAAGGCACGGAAATACCATTGATCTCCATAGCCTCTGAAAAGAAACACCAAATAATTGTAACCCTATGAAACTCCCCTTCCTGGAAATCTGGATAGCCTCAACCCAATTGGTCTTTTGTAACACTTTGAGCAACTGGCTTTTTCTCCAGATGTTCAGACCAGGAAGTTAGGTGACATCTGCTCGTGTTGATGTGTCTTTGTGTGTGTGTGTGTGTAGTGATTGGGGCTTACATTTTTAATCTTGGGTACCATAGGTTTCCCATTGTGATTTTTGTTTTTAAGTTTTATGTGCTTTTCAGAATCACTTTTGTGAGATAAGCATCATTCATTTCATTAAATGTATAAAGAGGAATTTTCACGTCATAATTCGATCTGTAAATGAAACATTTAGCCAGGGATTTGTGCTAGGCCTTTTTTATTTCTTTAGTTCTATGTTGTCCTAAAATCTTATTTTTATAAGTTAAAACATTGTTTTAAACTTCAACTCTCATCAATCCTCCAAGCTATGTTCATGAAGTTACAAGAGTCTTGCCATTTGTAATATTAATTTTGAAATATATCATTTATCTCCCTGGAGATTGTGGAAGAGAACAATCACCACTGTAATCTTATGGTCCCTCTAGAACATTCTATTTTCTTTTGAATTTTCTTTGTAAGATTATGATCTGGGCATCTCTGTAAATTATATCATTCAGCGCTGAATATTTCAATTTGATGACCAGAAGGGTTTCTGGGACACGATAGTGGAAAATCCCAGCTTTCCATCCTATCAGTACCCATTATCCAATATACAAACCTTCTTAAGAACTGCCCTCGAGCCCAGCTTTTCCAACTTTTCCAGCTTACTGTCTTCCATATGTGTGAGAACTTCTAACTTCAAACTTTCTAGCCAAGATGACTGAATTGCAGAAATTCTCCCATCTAGAGTAATACATTGCTTTCTTACTGCAGCTGAAAGTAATGCATCTGTCTCTACAAGCAAGGAATATTTTTGCAGCTTAGGACAACATCTTACAGATTACTTTGTCAAGAACCATGCCCAATAGGGTTGTGGTACTAAGATGTTGCCTAAGAAGGGGTAATTAGAATTTTTGACTTGCTTTTTCCTCTTTTTTCCAGGTTTGAGGGCTTTTAAAATGTGTTTTGTAAGTGCATTAATTCTATTAGAGCCTTCACACTTGAAATCAATTAAATAATTTTCTACTGAAAATCAAGAAATGATGTACCATTGTTCAAGTGTTTGCCTTCACATTTCAAGAGTGTGAACTTGGCTGTAAAAAGTGGCTGAGCTGCATATCCAACAGGTAACTACCATATCTACTCGCAGATAAGCTGAGATTTCAAGGTACCAAAATACACCCCCAAAATTGAGCTTGACTTATCTGGGGATGGGCTTATCCACGAGTATGTACGGTAATACTTTTTTAAAGGACCTGTGTAACCTATATTATAACCAGGTATAGACCCATCGCCAGATAAGCCGACTTTTAAAGTTTTAATCAAACTACTATAAGAAATGCACACAACCCATGGATAAGTTAATATTAAAAATATGAAGATTTTGAGGGCTGGCTTGATTGTGGGTGGTGCATTTTTCATGGTATTTTGGATAAAAATTCAAGAGTCATTTTATCTAGGGATAGGCTTATGTGAGAGTATCTACAGCATTATCCAAACCCTTCTTTGGCTTAAGTTATTGATTCCAGTACATATTGTTTTAAATGCTTAAAAGTTGTGTTCTTGTGTTACTACTTCATAGGGTGATGGTCGTTCTTATAGCTATGTCTGTGGAATCTCCAGTAAAGTTGCCCCGCCTTGGGAGTCCCTTATGTTCCTAGCCAGACTCATACCACGGATGTGTCACAACATAAATCGGTAATATGCCCATCGATACATAGATCTTTACTACTTTGCAATCTAGTTGCTGGTTAGTAATTTACTGTGTCACTGAGGAAAATTTTATGTGTAAGAAGAGAGAAAAATACTAGAAAATATCTTTAATTTTCCTATAGGCCTTTTGAAATACTGATAACAGGAAGAGTTGAAAGCCTAGCTCCTGATTTATAACATAATTCCGTGACTCAATCTACAGACCTTTTTTTTTTTTGCTAATTTGACAAGGGAATTACTCAGTCTTGTTTATGTTTTATTACATTATTATAATTTTATGTTTTATAGGTTGTGGGTCATGTAATTGTTAGCAATAAAGGGGTGTTATTTATGTATTATACAATATAAATGTATCACTTCTGGTATGCAAAAAAACCTAAGCAAGACTAATCCTGTGAATTGGAGGCATGGTTGCTTTTTTTTAGCAGAATCTTTAAAGTATTTTCAAAATGAGATACAAAAATACGTGGGCTTTTATTGATAACATGTCTCTTTGATTTACTGGAGCTGCAGACAAGCTTTGCATGATTAATGGTTTTGGAACTATTTGTAGTCTTAAAGATATCGTAACTTTTAGAGACATTGTTTAAACAAATATATATTTAGTCAATTGTGTGCATTATTGATTAATATAGGGACGGGCAACATAATGTCATCAGGTACCACCATTTCCCTAGACACTTTATTTAGCAAGTTATGCTCAGCAAGTTCCCTGTTCCCTGTGACTTTTAAAATATTTTAATTTAAAATGTGTTCAGGAACCCATAGGCTGTCTATCTGTCTATCAAACTGGCATACTTTAGAGTAAATCACCAACTTCTGGCCATCAGATTTATTTCCAGGTGTCTTTGGCCCAGAAAGCACGGTGGCTTAGAAGCTAGGCTTGTGACGTGAAGGTCAACATTTTGAGATCCAAGCACCACATGACTGGATGAACTCCTGTTCTCGCCCCAGCTCCTTCCAATCTAGCAGTTCCAAAGCATGCAAATGCAATTAGATAAATAGGCACCATTTTGGTGGGAAGGTAATGACATTCTCTGTACTTTGGCATATAGTCAGTGCTGGCCACATGAGCACAGAAGCATCTTTGGACAACACTGGGTCCCCTCATTAAGAGATAAAGATGAGCACCACCCCGGACATGACTGGATAAGGGAAACTTTTGCCTTTTTAAAAATAATGTGACACACAAAGATTTACAAATCTGTGAACTAGCAGATTTCCCAAAGCATTTTGAGATTATATCCCATACATACCAAGAAATACCCAAATGTACCTCCCACCCCAGAAGATTGACTACCTCCAGCAAACACAGAGAGCACTTCATCTAATAGATTTTCTCTCCCTCTCCTTAGGGTTGTCTATGTGTTTGGGCCACCAGTCAAAGAACCTCCCACTGATGTTACTCCCACTTTCTTGACGACTGGAGTTCTCAGCACATTGCGGCAGGCTGATTTCGAGGCTCATAATATTCTCAGGGAATCTGGTTAGTGTGATAGCTTTCTTTTGTATAGTGCTTTGCATTTGTAACATCTGTCCCAGCAAAGATTTTATGAAAGCTTAATAGAATAAGTCTAACTCCTTCTTTATCGTTGTAAAGTGCTGCGATTATTGAAACAAGCAATAATAAAGAAGTTGATATTTGTTTTGTAGGATCTCTGTGCAAAAAAAAGGTAGGTATTCCATTAGTCCTCCCTTAAGTTTGCTTTCCATGTTGACCCCATTATTTATTAGCATGATAGTATTTTTTTCCTATAAGCCAATATAAATAAAATATTCGTTGAATCAAGCCACGTCTTGGTGACTTCCTAGACAGATCAATGCTATGTTCACAGCAAGAATTTTTGCCATTATCTTCTAGGCATTTCATTGCATGTCATTTCTCAATTCTAGCCTACAAATCTGAGATTTTCTGGTGGGTTCATGTCCAATTACTAATTAGTTCCAGATGTCCTGATCAGCTAAGTGCTGCCTTCTAGCCAATACGTACTTTCTTGATTTTTCTTCCTTTATTCAAGGTTATTCTGGAAAAATCAGCCAGATGCCAATCATCTTAACACCATTGCATTTTGACCGAGATCCCCTGCAGAAACAGCCATCGTGTCAAAGATCAGTGGTTATTCGAACTTTCATTACAAGTGATTTCATGACTGGCATTGCAGCGACTCCTGGCAATGAGATACCAGAAGAGGTAAATGCCATTTAGAAAATTAAAGTTGCCTTTGATTTCTTTGTTAGAATAGAAAGTAACTTAACTTTAACTTTTATTGAATTTCTATACCGCTTCCCTCCCGAAGGACTCGAGGCGGTGTACAGCCTAATAAAAACATGAATATATACAATTAAAACCAAATTAAAATTTCAAATAAATACAATGGCCAATCAATTAAAAACCCAATTTAAAAATGGTTAAAATTTAAAATTAAAATTTAAAACTAGTTTAAAACGAATTTAAAACCCCCATTAAGTACTAGCCAGACCAGCCTGCTGAAACAGGTGGGTTTTTAATGCGCGCTGGAAGGTCCGTAGGTCCATGATGGTCCAGATCGCCGGGGGCAATTCGTTCCAGAGGGAGGGTGCACCCACAGAGAAGGCTTGCACCCTCACGGCTGTCAGACAACACCGTCCAGACAGTGGAACCCTGAGGAGGCCTTATTCCTTTGTGTTTAAATGAAACACTGAATACTTATGTTCTTACTTATTCATTTATTTAGTCATACATCTCAAACTTGTGAATCTGAGCAGCAAACAATCATAAAATAGATAAGTTAAAACACAATACAGAAAAAAAATACAAATAGCAGCCAAGATATAATACGTCAGTGTCACCATTATCAGAAAATGGAACCCTTCACACATTAGGACTCCCAGGCCTAGGCACATAGCCAGGCGTATGAGGCCTTCCAAAAGGCCATCAGGATCTGGGCCATCCTAATCTCTGAATGTTACAGAGATTAGGCCCTATGGAAGAGAAAGCATGTCTCCTCTAGCTGACATTCCTTGGCTGATGCGACCCAAAGTGTGCCCATCCTGCTGAACCAAATTGGAAAGGTTGAAACAAGTGATAGAAGACTGTCCCTCTGGCAGCTTGGTCCCAAGCCATGAAGGACTTTAAAGGTGTCAACCAGCACCTTGAATTACTGCTAGAACAACACTGGTAACCAGTGCAGCCCTAAAGCAATGTTATCTCTGCTGAGTAGCCTACAACCATGCAGCTGCATTCTATACCAGCTGACGTTTCCAAATGCTCTTCAAAGGCAGCCCCATTGCAGAACTCCAAATGGAAGGTTATGAGAGCATGAATTACAGTCAGCAGAGCCTCCTGGTCCTGGAATGGGTGTGACTGATGTACAAGCCAAAGGTGCGCAAAGGCACTTTTTGCCATGGCTACCATCTGCAAAAATAAAAAATAAAAAAAAAAATGAAACACAGATCTCACAGGAAGGAAAGATCAAAGTTAGATGCCTGAAACTCTGCAAGTCGTTTGCCCTTTTGCAGATTAATACTTATAAAAGTAAAAACTTGGACATCTTGGCTCCTTCCATTCTGTTCTGGAAGATGAGGCAGAACATTTGAATTAATTGATTCCATACTAATCAGCCATCCTATTTGGTCTCCCTCTTCTCTCTCGCACCCTTCTTCCAACTGGGGATACGCTGTCACTTATGTCCTTTGACGTCTCTTTCTTGCTGGCTGTTCAAACGTAGGTTGTATTGAAGATGGTGACTGAGATTAAGAAGATTCCTGGCATCTCCCGGGTGATGTATGACTTGACTTCGAAACCCCCAGGAACGACTGAATGGGAGTAATTACTTCCCTCCCCTTTGAAAGTACTGTATGCAGTTTTAAATTATATCAGAAACCATTCCCAGTGTTGACATGCAGTACTGTGAAAAGAGTGACTGGAGCGGCTGCTACATCTTATGTGATTACTGTTTTCTCTCCTGGAACATAATCTGCAAATTAAGAGTGCTGACGAGGGTGGGGGAAGTCAGCTCAATGGGGCTGAGGACATGTACGGGTAAATAATTTACGGCAGCATTGCCTACATGCAGACAGAATCATATTGCTTTGCCTTTTTTGTCTTACAGCCTCTTCCTGTTTTTTGTGTATTTACTGTTAAATGTCATTTCAATGTCTCTTTTTTTTGTATACTGTGTAAAAAGAGACGATTTATTTACATTCACCGACCCCATTGTTAGAACTATTAATAATGTAAAATGAAAAAAGTGACCAACTGCTTTTGAAACAGATTTATTATAAATAAATATTTTGCCAAATGGAGTAGTGAGTATTGTTGAATTGTAGATTAACGTATATTTATTTTCTGTAAATTGTAGTACTTGTTCCATATCATTTGGCATTTTAAGCTCATGGCAATAAGTGTTGATGTATTCAAGAAATATATCCAAATAAGAACTATATTCAACCCCACCACACCACCCCCATTTCCCCAATTTTTAATATTTTCAAAACAATATCTTTTTAAGGATGTTAAATCATATGTCTTCCCACATTGTGTAGTTACTATCAATATTTAATATACATTAAATCAGCTAATTGGCTACAAAAGAAACAAACATGAATTTTCTACAAAATTGAAAAGTCACTGCTTGGGAAAAAGCAGAATAACAATTGTCACAGCAGCCATCAAAATTTCCAGGTTATGCTCTTGTCTTCTTTTTTACACTTTTATTTTAGTCAAATATTTTGGCTTTCTGTTTCATGTAAGACTTCCTAATAAAAGCAGGGAAATGCTGCATTTCAAAAACTTTTACCAAGCTGTGTTTAAATATTAGCTTGATTTCTATATGATTCATATTTAGAACCATCTTGGTAAACTTGAGAATGAATGAGTTGTTTTATTAACACCATTCGATGAATAGGTTACCACTAAGTTAAATATGAATGTAGTTTACATCCAGTGTATTGAGCCTGAATCAAAATAAAATTCTTTAATATTTTGTTTGGGAAACTAGAATGGAGGAAACATCAAGTAACTATGAAGTGACTCTTCTACACGTCGTGCCATAGCTTTTATGACTCATTCTGGATATCTCCCAGTGCATTGCAAATCAATACAAAGTATGAGATTTTGCCTAAAACAATGCAGAAGAAGAAAGTAATATTAAAAGAATGGTGTTGGCCACACACTCACAATGACCTATTGATTTATTCCACTGAATTAAAGGACTTCGAGAAATTGCAGGCTTCCCTTGCTGTACCAGATAATTTGCTGTGCCACATAGTTATTTACAATTTCTTCATTCTCATGGAGATCTTGTAGTGAAGTACAAAGAATAGCAGTAGTGTTCATAATGCCCAATCTACCTACAATCCATGATCTGTATCCAAATTATTCTCTAGGAAAAGTTCTGAGTAAATGTCATATCTGTAGCATCTTTTGAGTAGTAACAACTTCATTCCCTGTCTTGGCTGGGGAATAGAAATTCAGAAATGATTGAGGGAATGCTTCCTAGTCATTCAAGCTCAAGGGATATTTCCAGATCTATTTGTGTGTCTTTATATTTGTAGCTTGGACAGCAAAACTTTAGCTGTTTTCAATGTTTGTTTTAAGCTGTCTTAAAATCCAGACTTATCATAATTAAGGTATAGCCTGAGAAAAAGCTTAATTGTAGTCAGATGAGTCAGAGTTTTAACTTAAATAATGAAGTTTGCAGTTGGAGTTAGTGTTTTTGTTTTCATATTAATTTACTATAGACATGCACACATTGTCATATCCTATGGGTTTTAGATTAGTAAATTTATTAAATTTTGTTCTGTTAAGATAATGGATTTATTTTTAAGCTGGATACGTGAATAAAATGGAGTTTGGAAACATAAGGAATATTATACTAGAGACAAAAATAAATTGTTTAAATGAGGACATCAGTGTTGTACAGAAAAGGACTCATTGTGCATGACTGGTATACAGAAAATTATTCCTTTCACTTAAACCCATACTGGGATTCAGTTTATGCTGGCAATGGAATGTGGAGTATACTTAAATGGCCAGGCTTCCAATTCTTGAATGTATTTCATAGTATTGATTCCCGTAATCAAAACCAGCTGTAGAAAACAGGCTTGTGGTCCAGGAGGGAATGTATAACCTGTAGCTTATGAATGCAGATGCCCTTGCTAGATTTGTTTGCCCTCTGGTCTTCAGTAAGACATGTCAACTGTTTTCAAAGGCAATTGTGTAGGGAATTATTCCTAAAACTCAGTTAAAAAAATCTGTAAATGATAAAAGAACTGTCAGCCTTAATTTTTATCCTCAAATAAAAGTGAACCCATTTGGATACTTCTGTGATTTATTTTCTGTCATCATTCTTTATGATGCATTCTTTTTTCCTTGTGTTTTTTCATTCTAAATCAGATTTTGGGACACACTGGTAGAAGTTTTGAAAGTTGTGGTTTCAACCTATTTGAAAAGGAGGGCTCATCTGAGTAAGGTACTAATGGGTGGAAACATTAGTCTAGTTTGCAAGGATCAACCCATGGGTGTCTGAATGGGTGCAGTCTTCTCAACATGTCTGTTTCTTTCATGCCTCGTTCTCATTTGAGAAGGTGACGCAAAATGGGGAGATGTTAGTCCTTCTGGTAAGATCAGTATTGTCAAGGGGATGAAGAGAAAAGTTTTTGAATATTGAAATGCTGGAATATCTTAAGCAAAACCCAAATATCACATCAATGCATGATGTGATTTAGTAAGGACTTGGTCCATTGTTATAGTTGGGCTGGTAATACAAGTAGTCATCCATATTGCTTGAGCAGATCTGCCATGGAATTACTATGAGGGATTAGTTTAATTTATCTCATTTTATGTATTGAATCTTCCAAAACAAAAAACCCATCACCACATGGATATAGTAGAAAAACAAACTGAGGAATTAGCAAATTACAAATAAACTTTTGGGAAGTAATTGTGTTTCTAGGCATAATGGGCTATGAGCATAACTCTGAGGGACAGGAGGAAGAGTTGCAGTCTACACAACAGTCTGATTAGAAAAATCCGAGTCCAGACAAGGGATGGGGATGGAGAAATCTCTCAGAAGGAACCCTTCCTAGTTCTCTGGATAGTAAAGATAGGGGATAGGAAGTGCTTTCAGTTTCACAAGATTATTGTCAACACTTTGAGGTAGTCCAGACCAGGAAACCAAAATCATAAATACTAGTACCATTTTTATTATAAGTTTGCAGCCACAGAACCTGGCATTGGGTTTATTTAGAAACCATTGTTAAATAAATGCAGCATGAACTCAGATAGTAAGCTCTGTAAGTATAAACTTCCAGTCCTCAATTTACAAACACAATTCAGCCGAATTTTTTTATTGCTGAATAAGATATCTGTTAAGTGAATTTTGCACCATTTTGTGACTTAACTTACCACAATTGTTAACTGAATCAGTGCAATTGTTAAATTAATAACACGGTTGCTAAGTGAATCCGGTTTCCCCATTGACTTTGTCAGAAGGTTACAAAAGGTGATCACATGCCTCCAAAACATTGCAGCCCTCATAAATACGAACCAGTTGAATTTTAAACACAGGACCATGGGAATGCTGCAATGGTTGAAAGTGTGAAAAACTCTCATGTCACTTTTTTCAGTGCTGTTATAACTTTGAATAGTCACTAAATGAACTGTAAATCGAGGACTAGCTGTAGAACCAGTTTAGTGGTTAAGGCACCGGGCTAAAAACATTGAATTGTGAATCTAGTCTCACCTTAGGCATGAAAGCTGGCTGTGTGACCTTAAGTCAGTTTCTCTCAGGCCAACTCACCTCAGGAGTGCTGTGAGGGAAATGGAAGAATAAAGCATTATGTATGTTTATCGCCTTGAGTTATTTATAAAACTAAGGCAAGATAAATAAATTGCTTGAATATGTCACATGTATTATTCAATAATGCCAAAGAATCCAATGACCATCACATCAGTTCTGGGTGACATATAATGTAATTGATTCTCAACTGAAAAATACTATTAAAAACATGAGCTTCTTGCACATAAAGTTACCAAGGATAATGTCTGGCAAGATAGTCCTGTTGTCATGAGGGGAAGCCTGTCATAAATTGCATAATACTTTAATTAAATGTTTGCCATGAAAAAATAAGATTAGCCTTTCTTCTGGTTCATTATTTAAAAAAATAACCGGAACGTTGAATTGAAGTGTCAACTGAATTGCTGATCTAGAGCACTAAATATCTTAGAGTAGTTTTTAAAGCCATTCTGAATTTCACATAAATTGTTTTGGTTTTTGGTTTGATTAATGAATCTCATCTTTGAAACAGTCACTCTTCGGCTCTTAATCACTTCCAGATTCATTCTATATAACTTTATATAGATCAGTTTAATTCAGTCAGTCCACAGTGTGGTGAAGAATTCAAGTCTTCACTAGGCTAATGCAGATAAAAGGCTGCATTTTTGTGCCTCTTTTGGGGTGCTATTATCTCTGCCTGAAGCAAACATAAGAAATACCAGGACATCCATCAAAATGGCAAGTGAAGAATGTAGGTAATAAACCATTTGATGCTTGGAGAATGCTAAAAAGAAGTATTGTACACTGCCCAGAGTAACTTTTTATGAGATAGATGGCTATATAAATCTGATTAATAAATAGAGAAGAAACCTGGATCCTTTCTCCCCCTGAATATACAAAACTATAACTGAGTATTGTTTTAGGACATCTGGGGGAATGTCAAAAAAATCAAGATGGCAGCCCACTTGAGTGTTCAACGCCTTGCTCTGTTGACTTGCATTACATTTACAATATTTGTAAAAAAAATCAGATTTTTAATTACAGTCAGTCTCTGTCTTGCCTTTATTTGATACACATGTAGATGCTCATGGCTATGTTCACAATATATGCATAACTGTCCTTAAATGGTGCAATAGTGCTTTTTTAAAAAAATAGGATAATCACCTACTTCACCTCCTGCCTATACAAATTCTCAAAGTCTATTAGATTAGTTATTGAGTAACCTCAGTCATAAAGCCACAAGAATGTTGCCTTTGGCTTAGTCCTTCCTTCTTTTGGTTAGAGATAAGTTGAGACGACTGGTTAAAGTAGCCCAGCAGATGGAGAGAGGGCTAAATTACTCAGCTGTAATAAACTCATCTGTTTCTCCTCACATGTCAACCTTATATATTGTCAAAAGAATTAAAAGTAAGATTATAGCTCTGAGGGACACTAAATCTGATCCCCATATTATATAAAGCCATGGATTGTTTAATCATGTCTAATTAGATACACTTGGATTCATGCAGTGTGCTAAGTTAAAATCAACCATATTCAGTATTTTGGATCACTTGTGTTCTCAAACTAGAATCATATAACGTGTGGGTTCCTATTTAGCTTAACTAAAAGCTTATTAAACAGGTCAGGCTTAGCTGAATTCATACATTATGTTAAGGCAAATGCAGCCACAGTAACACAATGGATTGAAGCTTTGAAAAATGAAATCAAATAAACAATCACACCGACCCCAAGCCATAATTCTGAATCCTTACTGAAGCAAATCTTACTAACTGGTATTTAAGAATTGTGTCCAGGATTACTCTATCAAAGCTCAGGTTTTAAAAATGAGAAGCAAGGGAGTAAGATATAGTTTCATAATCTATAGATGTCTAGGTGTTGATTCTTTAAAGATATATAGGGGTCCCCTGAGCAATTTGTCTTTCCTGCAGCTTCGGATGCTTTACTAAAGCTTAATCTATTATCCTCCTTTGTTGAAGTCAATAATTATGTTATATAATTGGCAGATTAAAACTGTTCCTGCTGAAGGTTTCTAATGAAACTAAATCATGCTGTAGTCCTTAATTTAATAAGTCCTTACTAAATAATCTGGTGACAGGAAACATGTCATAAAATGCTACATAATATTACTTAAGTTCTCAGGAGAAAAATTGCATAATTGCATATATTCATTTTCAAAAGCAAGCTAAATTCAGCTGACTTAGAGAAGACTAAGCCATAACCCAGATGTCCATGAGTTCCAGTCAAGGCTTTTAGAGTAAGGTTGAAATATTAAGCTTATCTCTTCTTGACTGTACAATGTGTTTTGTATTATTTCATGTCCTTGGTGTGATGGAAATGTTCATTTTGATTTGATCTTGACCAGAGATCATAGCAGACAAATATTATCTTCAATTTTAAGGACACAGACAAATTGCAAAACCCAGCTTTATCCATTCTTTTGGGGGAAAAGGGGGCTCATTAAAATACAATACAAGGATAAAACAATGTCTTTGGGGCCGAGACCTATCAGGGCAAAGGCAGTAGCCTCAAAAAACAGCTGAGAACTGAGAGGGCCGAGACCTGCCGTGGAGACCTGGGATGGCGCCGCCAGATGGACACTGGTCATAACATCAGACATTG
>JAEANM010016394.1:0-13290 GCA_017656035.1 Myanophis thanlyinensis
GGGTTTTCCCGCTCTCTGAATGCCGGCGGCCAGACTTGCTGTCTCCAACAACTCCTTATATGGGTATAGAACAGTGTCTTTATTGCAACTCCTTCAAATCCTTGCCAAACATCTGTTGAGATGACTTTGGCTCCCTTGGGACGATTTCTTATTGTCATCTGGGACTAGCATTCCAAACCTTTCCCTCCCCCCCCCCCCCCCACTGTCAGTGGCAAACTGAGAAATGAAAAGATGGCTGCAACAGCATAGGCATGTTTCAAAGTTCACAACAAATATGTAGACAATGTTTTCAGAGAAGGAGCCACATGTAGTCACCTGCTTTTCTCTTGCTTTGACCAACAATCTCTCTTGCTAAGGCCCCTCTCTCAGTCAGTTCTTAATTCTTCCGCCCTTGCAGTAGGAATTTGAAAATGAAAGGAAATATTTTGTGTAAGAAACAGATATATTGTATTTTTTTCTGAGCTGGTTTGGATTTTCTGAGTTTTCTTCAAACCTAAGCAGGTTTCAGTTCAACCTTTTCAATGTCAAAACTTACAAAACTAAAAGCAAAATACAAACATAATGGAGCAAATACATTCATAATCATTTGACATTCCAGGCGACTCTATTTATGGAGTTGCTAATATGATTTGATGACACATAATCAATCAATCAATCAATCAATCAATCAATCCATGGGACATAGCTAGGACCTGATCCTGTTTTGCATCCTATGAAAAAGTGCAGCCTTAGTTTTGAGACCTTCACTACTAATACATTACCCAAATGTGTGTTTAGGGAAATTGTGAGAGGTAGCAGAGTTCCCTGGAGGGGAGGCGAGACTATGGCAATCAATTTTAATTATGACTAAAGAGGAACCTGATTGTGTTTAGGCTGATTTTTTTAATCAAACAGGATAATTTAGGTATACAGGACTGATGTACAGAAGTAAAATGTACCTATCTTTCTGCTAATTTGGGATTTAGATATGGTCAAGCAATTACAGTAGCTGGTGGATCGGAAATACAAAGCTGCACAATGAAGCTGAGCCATATCACAAAAATGTCTTGACTCTTAAGAGGAATACACACCTGCCGTATATTTGTGTTATCTTACTTAGTTCTACTGTAGATGGGCCTCTATTAGGACTCTGTTCAATTATCTTGGAGAGCAGATCCTCCCCCCACTCAAATCTAGTATTACAGAGGAATGTCCATGTAGATCATATTGGGGTAAGATTTTTAAAATGTGTCTTTTACTCTTTTTTGAGCCATGGCTACTGCAGCCTTTTAAAAATAAAATTTACTTTTACACAAATTATCTTACATCTGATAGAAATCCTAAAATTACTTATTTGTGGCAATATTTGTTGGGAAATTGTGCGTGATTTCTAGTTGCAAAACTTGTAGTTAAGTGAGCACACTCCCAATCATTCCTTATATCCAGATCAGAGCAAGCACCCATGGCTCTCACTTCAGCCAGCAAAAAAATGTAGCTTAATGCTTATTTATTACAAATCAGCAAACATCGAATCAATTAACTGGCAAAATGGGACAAAAGACAGACAAAACCAGTGAGAGAAAGAGAAATTAATGCCAAGCAACAATTTACATTATCAAAAGGCACACTGGCACTGGAGCCACTCCAAACAATAATTGGCACGGAGAATCGCAAAGTGGTGAAATAACATGAAGATTTACGGGTTTGAAGAAAGACGTAGATAAAATGAGGGTCAAGAGGGACTTCTATAATATCTAAGAGGGAGGTGGGACTATTGTAACTGTGGAAAAGAAGGTCATAAGTCATATTTCTTAAGTTTATTTTCTTTTGATTTGGCCTTTTTAAATATATATATACATATATAAATAGGACATCAAATGATCCTACATGAAAGAAACAGTTGTCTGAATAGAAATGATGTACAGGTAATCCCAATTTATGATCACAATTGGGATCAGGACTTCCATCACTAAGCAATGCAATCACTGAGCTGCTGTCAATTTTACAATCTTTTTTGTTGCAGTTGCACTGCGGTCATTAAGTGAATCTGGCTTGCCCGATTGACTTTTCTTGTTTGCTACAAGAGAGTATGAGCAGAGAAGGGAAATAGCCAGCTTTCATTTAGAACCTGAATTTACAGAAAAGAGCAAAAGTTCATTTCCTCAAATTGTGAGATAGCACTGACAGTTCTAAGACAGATGGGTGCCACCTTCTTTTGTTCTGTGAAATGGTTTTTATGCAATTTTTTAAACTTCCTCTCTGCCAATTCCAGATTTCATTTTTTTCTTGGCAACTCTTGTTAATTCTCCCCCCCCACACCAGCACCATTGTGTGTCTTGGTGTATACTCTATAGTTTAAATGGCTCTCTATAGAAATTTTTGAGTAGGCAAGATACCTACTTTGAGTTAGCTGATACCAAACTATCAGCATTACATATTGGAAGCAAAACAAAGACTTGGACCTGCCTCTTTGCATGGAAGAACCTTTTGTTCATGATTGCTTACAAATAAAAATGATGTTACAGAAAAGCCGTAGAAGAGATTGCAAATAGCTTCCCCAAAACATCTAGCAACTGGGCAAGAGGAAAAAAACTAAAATGCAGTTTAGCAAAGGATTTTTTTTTTTTAATGTGACGTTGCTTGTCCAGCTCCAAACTGACTCTGGGCAGCAAACAAAATTAAAATAAGCAAGACAAAAGCCCAATAATGAAAATAAATAAGTTGGAAAATCTGGACAGCTGAGCTCGCAATATGTGCAACAGATGTCAAACATATCTAACCAGGGTTCCACTCACTCTACCATAAGGCCATCTTGGTCAGGATCTTGGAAGGCAGAGGCAGCAAAAGAGAAGGAGTGCTTCCCAGATTGCGAAAGATGATGTTTTTTTTAATTGAGGGGACTTGCAGCACGCTGACTCTATCAGCTTGCACTGGATCGGCAGAAATCACAGGAGATAAAGTGGCCCCTTAAACAACTACTAGGCCCTTGTGCCAACTAATGCAGCTTGAATTCCTCATTCAGAAACATGTAAATAAAGTCAAACCTCATAAAAATGTTTGCAAATGTTCACTTCAGTTAGAAAGTTTAGCTCTATTTAATGAGACTTACTCTGAAGAAAGATTACATTGAATTTGAAGCTTTTTTTCCCCCTGCATGTTTCTACACACTAGGTCTCCCAGGTGGTACCCTTTGAGTAAGGCTGACTTCAACGTCTATCATTTCCAGCAGATATATGTGTTCTGTGCTATATGCATATTAGCTATTTTTAAAGAAAACTAAGGATAATTTTAATGCTGCCCAGGGTTTTATATTTATGTGGCTATTACTTCTGATCAAGTACAATTCGAGTTTTTGTAACAATAAAGATGTACATATCTGATTCAGTAAAGTACAGTGGAAGACTAAATAAGCATATTAACTTACATACCTTATTTATAGACTACCAACTTAAACTCATGGCAGTTTCAAGCATTAAAAGAAATAATGAAATAGCCATGAATTGTCCCAAATATAAAGCTACGTCCTATTGTCCAAATATGGACATCAAAGGCACTACAAAATATTTGGGCTTTCTTTACTGCTTTCTAGAATGAAATTTGGAATCTACAGGAGCATCTTGTTTTATACACGTGGGCATATCACAAAACCCAGTGTACTCTACCCACTCACACTTCCTCCAGTCTTAGCATCTCCTTATAGCTGATCACACCAGACAGGATGGTCGTCCCTGAAGAGGCAGTAGCCAAGCAGATACCCACGCCATAACTTTAAAGAGAGTTTCTATTTTCCTCTACATCCCTTCTGTAATCCCAGCCTGCTCAGATACAGAACATGAACCAGTGGGAAAAAAGTGCCTGAACTGATAGACTCCAGAAGATGAAAATAATTCAATATGGCCTTCATCTATACCCATTCTGAGCATTACGAAATATTTCACATTTGTTGCATCACATTTTGTTTCCTTACCACATATAATATGCTGCTGGAAACAACTGAGTGTATACTTCCCAAGTCCATTTGACTGCCCCAATCGTTTTCATTCTCTCTTTCATCAGCTTTTTTTTTCTGTTCTTGTTATGAATCTAAACAAACAATCTTTGTGGAGAATTTCTGTCTTCATTGTATGTCCTTTGTGTCTGGTCTACTAAAGAATTTACTAAAGACATCTCTAGAAAGTACATTTAACATCACTTCCTCCTTTTGTCTACTCAAAACTGGTTGAGAATATCGGAAATATGATTGTTTTGTTTTAATTCAAGTGGGATTACGTCTGGAAAAAAATCAGATGAATCAAAGTGTTTCCTATAGAGCTAAGGCATTTCAAATGAGGAAAAATTAAATTGGGAAGAGTCATAACTAGCTCTCCAGTTGTTTGCACTAGATTTTGGGTGTGTTCCAGCATTATTCTGTTAATATTATCCCCATCCTAGAAGCAATAATAATTTTTGAGACTTACTCCAAACACATTTTCCATGTAAGGAACAATTAGAAATGCGTGCCATTGTTGCGTTATAAGATGTATCAGATGAACATAAGAAAAATATTCATAGCATTAACACTCCAACAAATTATTTGATTTCTAAAGAAATATCTTGTTCCAGAATTTTTTTTGTGGAGGGCAAAATGAACTCATTCCAACACAAATTCATTTTTATGACACATACCTATGTAACTATCATGTCTTCTTAATCAGTGTTGTAACCAGTCCTTGCCAATTCCTATCCTCTTAACATTTCTTCTATTACTTCTCATGTAATTTGTTGAAAATGAATTTGGTTTAGAATTATTTTGTGAAAAAAGAGAATTTCAGCAAGGCTCTGATGCTTCTAGGTTTTTTAGTTTTCAGTTTTATAGCAAGGGAAAAACTCCCTTCTTTAGATCGTGCAGCATGAGTTGTCAGGAAAAGATAATAACATAATAATAATAACAAGCAACACTATCACTAGTACCACTCTATTTCACTGTACATTTGTAGGAAAATACTGGCTTAGATATTGCCCATGTGATTTCAATATACCCTTAACTGAAAGATCATCAAACCTATAGGGTGCTCTTAACTATGTCTTAAGAACTATTCACTCAAGGGTATCTCTACTTTACTGAAAGAATGGGGAGACTAAAAAATTATAGAACTGAAACAATGCTATAATATTGGGGTCCCAAATTTTGTGTCCAAGAATTTTGGGCCTACCTTGTCTAGAGGCATCTGATCCTTTTCACCAGATATGATTGTTTATTAATTATCTTAGATTTAAAAAACCACTTGCAATTTTTATACAATCTTGGAAGTGGGATGGATGGGCCATTTATAATAAATAGACAGACAGATGACAGTATGTGTATGTGTGTGTGTGTTTGTATCTCTCTGTGTGTGTATATACTCACTTAACAACCATTTGTTTAGTGACTGTTCGAAGTAGAAAAGTGTGACTTACAACTATTTCTCACATTTACGACCGTGCAGTGACCTGCGGTCATACAATCTCCATTTCCAACATTTACAGCTGGCTTCTGACAAGCAAAGTCAATGGAGAGTCATAGTCATTGATGTCTTGTTTAACAACTGCATGTGATTTGCTTAATGGCCACTAAGTGGGTTTGTGATGTTTTGCTTAATGCCTGCTTCACATAATGCTTATCCTAATTATGCTTATCCTAGGGTCTTTAAATTAGGATAACCTATATTAATGTTTGGCTCTTGGCCTTAAAAATAGCAGCCTTTATTTGGTGTACACTTGTAGTGATTCCTTCATCAAATCATGAATTCAGCCCAGGCTTCATCTACCTAAGCAGATTTACCCTGCAGATGGTATCCTGCAGATATAACCAAAAAGGGAGACTATTGACAGGCAATCCAAGTTGATTTCCAGGAGCTGTCTGCAGCTGGGAGATTTGAGACACACAACCCTTCACGGGGCATCCCTCTTCCAGCAAAGCTTAACAAACTACCACTTAGGCTTGGTTTCCTTCAGCAAATTAAATGTGAGGAGTCCTGTAAAGTCTAGTGATCTCTTAGTGTTGTCCAGCATTCTTCTGCCTCTTGTCTTTGGATTGTTAGGTCTTCTTAAGTCTTAGATCTTCTTGCTGAAGGTTGGGAGAAAAGGTTCTCAGTGTAGATCAAAATCAGCTGGATCCAGAGCATGTAGGCTTACAGTTACAGTCTACTGGATCAATGGCAGGGACCACAGGCAGTGCAGGGTCCAAATTCTTGCAGTGAGTCCTCCTGGTTCTCTTCTTAATCTGAGGAGATCCTTGAGATCAGCCCATGATAGAACCATAGACAATAAAAGAGATTGCCACCATATTAGAAAGAAAGAAAAATAAGAGGTTGACCTATTGAAGTCATCTATTAGGTCTTGCCAGAATCACAAAAAGAAATTGTAAAACCATTTGCCAAAGCTGTGCCAATATTACTCAAAGGATTTTTTTTGCAATGTCTTTGGTTATGCTATATTGGATTTTGTTTCTACTTTAATCCTGGTGTGTGTGTGTGTGTATGTGTGGTTTGTATGCATTGATGTTTCCTTTTGGTTAGTTGCTGTAGCACAACAGTTTGCAAAAAAGTACAAGTGATCAGATCTAATTTGCAAAAATCTCAATCACTTGTTTCCTCTATGCCTTTACTGTCCTCTAAGGGTCATTCAGATATATGCAAACTTGATAAGTAAGCTGTAACAAATGTAGGAATCAAACACAATATAGAATGGAAGATTTATAAAATAGTATTGAATTAAAGATCTTAGTATGAGAACATTAAGCACAGTTTCAAGGTGACAAACGCAAGCCAAAATAACTTTGTTGCACTCTTAATTTTTTGATCAGAATATTTTCTGTTAAACGTTTTCTTCCTACAGCAGTTATAGAAGTTTGCACCATCCTTATCACAACATGGAATTCTAAATGAATTTTCAAATAATATTTAGGACTGATCACATGCCTTGATATAGCTGATATTTAAGCATAGAATAATGAAGAGTGCAAGGGTTCTGACCAGAGGTGAAACTCAGTACTAAATTTCGGTAGTAAATTTTCTAAGCAGTTCGGAGAACTGGTTGTTAGAAGAAATCTCCTTTTGTTTTTTTCCACTTTACAGGGTTAATCCTGCAAAGAAGGCAGGAAAAAAAACATTCTGGTGTTGTTTCTAGCCTAATCTTTATTGCCTTGCTTACAGAAACTGCCAACATCCTGTAGTTTTTCATTACAAACCAAAGGGAACAGCAGCAACTGAAATGCAGCAGCCTTAAGAGATTTGGTGATGGCAATACACATGGCACTGGACTATTGTAAACTTAGACAACCTTTGTACTTAGTATTAAGATGGCAGAGATTCTATCAAAATGTTCCCATGAATCTACCACAATATCTGACTATTCCTGGATTTTAGTGGCTTCTCTCTGTATAAACATATTTACGTGTAGCCCATGAACAGGTACTCTTACTTCTTTCAGGTTCATACTATGGATACTATTTGTAATAACACCTTTAAAAGTTTAAAGCATATCACCATGTGGCTAGATTTATGCCCCAATCTGAGAAAAGCAGGGCTTAAATATTCAGGCCAATAGCTGGCAAGGAGTTAACTGCATGTGGCTGTGGCAGGGCGGTCCAGTGAAGAAGGCAATAGGAAAAGGATGCAATCAGCTTTGAGGCACTTTTGGAGGAAGTGCTGATACAAGAAGCCGCACAAGGAAAGGTATATAAGAGAAAATCAAAAGAATCTCCATTGAAATGGTAGGTGCTCTTTCTTCTTAGGTATATGACATAACCCAAAGACTATGGTTAAATAGTCAGGGGATGGTGTAAGCTCCTTTCTGCAATAGCACTACAATTGGGAAAAATCAGTGTATCCAGTGAAAAAGCACTCAGAATGCATTACAGCATTTTGTCTGGATACATGCAGTCAACTCTCCAGCTATGATTCTAAGTATATGAAATGGGGCAGGGGACAAGTGTGGCCGAACAATGACTATCTTGAATGGCACAAAGTACAATTGTAATTAGCCAAATGTGTACTGGCATGGGCCTCTAGGTTATACAGTTGGATGGGAATCAATATGATTTATATGTTTATATGCATAACCAAATTGGAATGATCTGATCAAATTGGAAAATGTTATACTAGATTTAACTCTGATTTAACTTTAAAAATCATATTCAAATTAATTAATAAATAGTTTAATTCTTATATTTTACTGCAATTCTGGGGAGTCCCTAATGTTATTACAATTGGTATATAACTATTTTAGAGTATTAAACTATTTCCTGCATGAGCCCCATGTAATCAGGATCACGGCTTTAAGAGGAAAAATCACAGCTTTGCATGTAGTGGATCCTGAAGTCTGAAACTATGGAGCATCACTGTCAGTCTATAACATCACACTGGATAGAACATGGTCCAACTTGAAATGCATAGAATGAAAGTAATGCTAGTATACCTTTCACTTATGTGTTTGGCCCACCTTAACTAATTAATGGTTCTCAAGAGTTATAGCAGGAGAACAGGAGTGGGGAAATTTCATTCTTTTCATGTCTTTTTTATAGCTTTTCCATAAGCATCTAGTGGGCTACTGTGGATAGAGAACTTCTTTCAGACAGATGCCTCCAGCCCCTTTTTCTGTTCTGTATTAATTCTGTAACTTTGTAAGGGGATTATTGCATTCTAAGAAGAGAGATAAGAAAACATATTTTTCTTATAATTTGTGGGAATTTGTGACAACTGATTTGGGGGTTTGCTTCAGCGGAGTACTCTTCCTCTCCCATTCATACTGAAGCAATGGTGGAACAGATTAACAATGTCAAGATATATTTCTTTGATATATAGCTGTATCTCTTTAAATAGCACTTTGATTAGATTTGACATATTTTCCCCTTTTCATGTCACATTGTATAAATATGAGCTTATTAAGTTTCTTTAATTAAGTTTCTTTAATAAGTTCTACTCATTCCAGTGGAAAAAGTCTACTTTGGATCCTGCTGAATTTCGTCCGGTGGGGCCCAATAGAAGAGCCGTTTCTTCTGTGGCCTCCATTCTCTGGAATATTCTCCTATTGGAGTTGAGATTGCTTCCATATTCCTGGCCTTACAGAAAAGCCTAAAAATTGGGCTCTGCTGCCGCCTGGCCTGGGGCAAGGGCCTGGGACATTGAGGGTGGCTGACAGTGTAGAGAAGATCCTCACAGATATGCAGAAGAAAACCGTAATTTCTTGACCAGAAAGAACTAAAAAATGTAACAATCTGGATTATGAATGCCAGATACCATAGACAGTACAAAGAGCAGTGTAACAATACACGGGATACTGACTCAACTTTTATATTGGAGCAAACATACGATTACTTTATGGGAAAGTAGTATATACTATAGCCTACTATCTCCATAATATGGATAGTACATTACGTTGAGCTACAGAAAAAAAAACCTTTATTAAACTTGAATCTATAATTTAATTTGCTATAAACTATGAATTGTCCACAATTAACCTGCAATCACATCATAATAAGTGTAAGTTATTTTGATCCTATAATTGTGAAGATCTTAATCATGAATCCTCTATTTAAGTTACATTAATGATCTATCTAGGTTAAGTGATGATGTTGCAAGAAACACAAAGCTATAAGAAGCCAGAGTGAAGGATGAGACTTATCCAGCAGGTTAAAGTGAACAAGAGGTTCAGTGCACAAAATTTGTTTCAGTCAAAATCTGAGCTCATAGTGCCTCAGGCAGACCTTAGGAGAGATGTGGCTGAGTAAGAACATTTGAAGTTGATCGAGGCACACTAAGTATGACTCTAATAGAACTCTAATAGAACTCACTCAATGTATTATTCCAAAAGATATTAGAAGTCGGTGCCTAGATACTTTAAGTCCTTAACAAACTGTGCATCACAGAGGTTTAATATAATGAAATTATCAAGCTGAGAAGACTGATGATCAGTAGATATTCTGGCTAATTATTGCAGAATCTGCCATGAGGGATGGAATGAAAGACCACCTTTAAATCAATAAAGGCAACATAGGCTACTTTGGAAATGCTAAAGTATTTTTCAGATAAATAGTATAGAATAAAATGAGGACCCAAATGTTGGGGACAATATGTTGACTCTATAAACCATTTAGAGAGGGCTGTAAAGCTCTATAAAGTGGTATATAAGTCTGCTATTGCTATTCCTATTGGACATTGCTCATCGGTAAAGCATCCTGATCTTAAGCTTGCTTGTTCAGTACCTAAGATATTCTCTGAGTGTATCAAATCAATGATGTAGAAATCTATAGTTTACTAATAAAAATGGAGGCTGTTGGACTTCCATTAATTTATTTGGACCTAAAGGTCATGACTGAATAGTACATGTTTATTTTTTCATCCACAGGCTTTGGTCAATGGGCACTTCTGGTACATATGGGCAAATGATTGCTTTTTGCTTACTATTATTAGCTGGGGTAAGTAAGTAATCTTTAAACTTAGGGAAAATAACTTTTTTTGTTTTATGCAACGAAATGCACAAATTATGCAGTAAAAAGAGAAGCAACTCTAGGTTAGAAGTTGTGTACCAAAATGTATTTGTGGCTGGTTTGATTCTGATATGGGCATCACTCCAGAAAAAAAATAGTATATTGCATGGAAATTATGTTAAACCAGATGTTTTACTTATTATTATCAGGGACAATTTCCTGAAATGGTCACAATTTGTGACATTTTGCTTGTAGCATGCAATCTTTTAGAAAGCAAAGTCTTCTTTCTTGTAGTTTATCATAAAAAAAATTCATTAATGCAAAATCTTGTATGTTATTTTCTAAGTTCAAAGTGGTTTTAACAAGAATAAAATGATATTTAAATCTCAAAAATTAAAAGTTTACAAAGAAGTAGCTGTTACTGCTTTGGTTAAAAAAAAATCAGATATAAGGGTCCTTGGTGGTCTCTGAGCTTGGTTGCTTTCTTGCAGTCATTCCATTATTCAAATTAGGTAACATCACCAGTGCAAAATAAAATGGTTTCATAGGAGTGTTAAAACTCTATATACTAATAAAAAACCCTTTCCTATAACTTTTAAGTGGGGGAAAAAGTGCAACACAGGACAAAACATTTTGAACCAATGTATGTCAAATGGGCTAACTTACAGAATGCATCAAAAATCTGAGTTCCAAGACTCCTGTGGAATTGAAATCTGACAAATTTAGAAAACATTTTATGACCTAGAAGTGATCAAAAAACAGTTTTTGATATAATACAAGACGTCATAAAAGATTTTCCTGCGCTGAAGTTTTACTGTGCTGTATAATTCAGCATGGGATATTTTTAAGGCAGATACATCTCTAAATGTATCCTAGATTTTCCAGTGGTTTCCAGTACATTAGAAATGCTGTTATTGTTGAAGGCATTGAGGAGAGAGGAAATATCTCTGAAAGGGTGCCTCAAAGAAGGGGTCACAGTTGTCTAGTTGAATAATAAAAATAGAATGATTATTTATTTTATTTGGAGAGAAACTGATCTCTTTTCTCTAATAAACTAAAGGTAGTCATTTTATTTTATTGAAATAACATTTAAAATCATATACAACGACTGTAGATTTCATAGATTTTAACTTGCCCAGTTACATAAAACTGGATTTTTTTCAAATCTAAGGAAGGTTATAAAGAACCAATATAAGGCATGAAACTGAAACATTACACAAGCCTGATCTATTCATATTTGTGTAAAGAATCTATTCATATTTGTGGAAAGAATACTCAGAGATAATTCCTTTGTAAGTGATACGTTCCTCCCTTAAGAAGTTTTATTTGCCAGAAAGTATTAACAGCAATTGTTCTATATTATTTTAGAAAAGTTTCACTTGTTGAACTCCTGTCATTTAGCAAGTGTTAGGATCAAAGAACCTCTCTCTTATTATTAAACAGATACTACAAATCACTCTGGCCTTTTCAGGGTAAAGATAGCCTTGCAGTCTTTAAATGGCCTGGTACATTATTATTTGCAATAATATTAATATAGTTGTATTAACTGAAGCGTCTTCTTCCCTGATGATGTTATTTGTTCCTCTGGCAGGACTCCTCTTTCATGTGGATGCCTGGACTTACCACTATGGGGACAAATCAGACCTAACCTGGGAAGATGCACGGACATTTTGCCAGACCTGGTATACTGACCTGGTAGCAATCCAGAACAAAGAAGAAATTGCCTATCTCAATGACGTCTTACCAAAACATTCAAAGTACTACTGGATTGGGATCCGGAAAATAAATAACACCTGGACATGGGTAGGAACCAGAAAGGCCCTGACCAAAGAGGCAGAAAACTGGGCTTATCGGGAACCTAACAACAGGCGGTCCAACCAGGACTGTGTTGAGATTTACATTAAGAGGGACTTTGAAGTTGGAAAATGGAATGATGAGCCTTGTCAGAAGAAGAAACGGGCACTCTGCTATAAAGGTAGTGAAGTATTCCATGTTGAGTGATTATAAGAGTTTCTGTATACTGCTAGGCACTGTTTTCCTGATGTATTAGCTTGGGATTAGTTTGGACATGATTAACCCAACTCAGTTTTCTGGGATTGTTTGATGTGTTGAACTATAAATTGACAGCATGCTGAGTTCCCCCAAAATGCTAGGTCAACATTTGTTTGGGTAAATTTGTGGTGCAAGGTGTTGCATGAATATAATCTTAGCACAGAGGGATAGACTGCAATGAAACCTAAACTATTTTGATTTTAAGTTTGTCCATAGTTGGAACTGCATCTTAAAATAATCCACCAAATTAAGATTAAACAGATACAATCTTAGAACATTACAATTGTTCATATCCAAGTATCTGTTTGTTCAAAGAGAGAGATGCAGTTTCTTGTTATCAGAATTATAATCAGTCTCATGCTTATCAGGTTCCTCATGGTGCAGAAAATCCAATTACAGGTAACAAGATAATAACTGGGAAATTAGAATTTTCAACTCTGAAGTCATAGAGTCCTGGAAAAAAATATTAGGGATACGGAAATCAACTCTGTGTTCTCTTATACTATAAAAATGATGATATGAAAATAATCCATAATTATTATGCACTTTTGCTCTTAGGGCTTATTTGCATTTATGATTGAAACTATTCCTGTATTGTGCTTATGACCACTTAAGTTTAAGCTAGATCAAGAAACTTGTCAAGACTGAAAGGCCCTAAAACAGCTTGCAAACCATTCAGCCCAGTTGCAGGCTGTCACATCCTTCTAAAGGGCAATTCTTTGGCTGCTGTGTTATCTTTCAAATTCAAATTTTATTTGTCACATGCACAATCATACATGGTACAATATGCAGTGAAATGCTTACACAGCCAT
>JAEANM010016395.1:0-13290 GCA_017656035.1 Myanophis thanlyinensis
TGGCTGTGAACCGCCCCGAGTCCTGCGGGAGAGGGGGCGGTATATAAATTGAATTAAATAAATAAACAAATAAATAAATACTATTCCTGTTAAAATTTAAGCATCACTTTGTTTTCAAGAGTAAGATTCTTGATAGTTTCCACTAATACTTTTAACAACTGGCACATTTGGATAAATACTGGACATATAGCTGAAATATACATCTTTATGGGTATATATAACTTTATAGCTGTATAGCTACCGAAATAATTATAATGGATTCCATGCAAATAAGGCAACTAAGAGAAAAATGTAGATTTTGTTTTTTTTTTATTAATAATAATAGATAATTACTGCTTCATTCTTATCAGTGTAAGTTTTATAATTACAGATATCATGGTAAAAGAATGAGGTGTGCATTAGAAGGTTGCTAGCTTCTTGTGAAAGAAGCAATTTAATTGATGTGGAAGATGGTTCGTCCTGGTTAAAAAAAATTGCATAGACAATATCACACATCTCAGTTAGTTTCATCTTGCTTGATGCAATGTTGCAGTCATCCACTGTACATCCATTTCAGACTATGTTGGACTGTCACAAAATTACTGGAATAACAGCTTCGAAGTGTAAAGATCATTTTCAAGTCAGTGAAACTTTTTTTTTTTAGCAGTCTGACCATGCGAAAGAGAAGTTTGTAAGTGTAATATATAGTCAGCTGAACTGACTGGAAACTGGGGATTTTTCTATTTTATGTTTTAAACTCAGTCTGGGGTGATGAAGCAAAGATTTTTTTTTTGTTGTATTCTGCTCTTCATGACATAAAACAAAAGCTGGATGATCTCCATATTTCTGTGAAGGGAACAAAAATTAAACTTCATGAATCTGAACAAAAGATGGATAATTTAGAGGAAAACAAGTGAGGGACTGTAGACAATTAGGACTGTAAAGTCTTAAGCAGCATCATTAGTGAAGTTTGTGTCCAATTAGAAAGTGAAGTCTGAAAATCAAAAGAATCTTTTTATGTGGGCCCATTTCAATTCCACAGATGAAAATGTATAAAGAAACTCCTTTTTTCTACAAGTAGATTACTAAAAATATTTTAAACTATTGTTTTACAAAGTGATTGTACAGATTTTATGCTACTATTTACTTACTTTAAAAGAGGTTTGGAAAAAGATGTGTAACCAGATGCAGTGTCTCATATGGAGCATGGGTTAAAATCCTCCTAATAGCTAATTTAAAATCCTACTAATAGCTGTATATTCCTAAAACTACATGGTCAGATTTCAAATTGCATAACTATGTTTTATTAATTAGAACTATGTAAAACACAACATTATTGAACCATGAGAACTGCTTTTGTTGAATGCTTTGTTGAGATCAAGCTACACTATGACCACTGCATTCCTGTAGTCAACTAAATTGATCGCTCTAATAAAAAGAAATTGGGTCTGTTGGCATAAACCCATCCTCATTTCTGCCAAGCAATGCATTATTTTCTAAATACTCACAAACCAACTGCTTGATTATCTCTTCCAAAAAAATTTCCACGATCAGTCTCAACCTAACCTAACCAATCTATGGTTGTCTGTTATCTTTTTCATTATCTGAAGATAGGAGGAAGAAAAATTGTCCTTCTTCAGTCGTCTGCTATTCTACCAGCCAGCCCTGCATGATTTGTTGCAGAAAGGGGCACTGGGATGACTACCAAAGCTCGTACAAGCCTCTTGCAAATAACAAGGTCTGGTGTGTAAGTCAGTTTGAACCCAATGAACTCACTGATTCATTTAGAAATATTTTAACTTGGCTCTTTGGTACCTTAAATTGCATTCATCTTAATGGAAAGATAATTTGTTAAATTTATATGCCACCCATATCACTATTCAAAGCAACTTCTTTCCTAAGTAACAGCAAAACAGTAAAAAAAATTATATTAAAACCCCCCTTATCTTTGGGTCAACCTCTAAACCAGTGACCCCCAATCTTTTGGGCATCAAGGACCAGTTCCATTGAGAGAGGTTTTCCGTGGACCGGGGTGTGATTTCGCGTGCTGCCTGCAGCCTGAGGAAAGGGCTTTGTTTGTTTGTGCAGCCCAGTTTCTGGCATACCGTGGCCTGGTGCCGGTCCACAGACTGGGGGTTGTGGATCCTTGCTCTAAACCCATTTTCCCCAAATGTCATTGCCAAGCTAAGTCCAGTAATCATTGCCTTTTTTCTTTCTTATATTGAGTTAGATAAAATAACAATAACAAAAAGCTTAGCTTATTCTGAGCCCAGAACAAAACCACCCGGTCCAGATTGTACTGTAGGAATATTTCAGTTGTGCCATTTCAAAGAAGAAGATTCAAAATGTATCTTCTGATCTAGCAAATCTTCGGTGTCTGGAATATAGAGCATTGAGAACTTGAAACGGTCTCTTTCCTTGCTTCGAATTCTACGATTGTAAAACTAAGTGGGGCAGTGGCATGTGCTGAGCCTTAATTCCATCCAACCTAGAGAGAGAGAAAAAAAATCAAGTGAATGAATTAAAAAAATTATAACCGTAAAAAATAATGTGGGAAAACTTTGAAGCACATTTTTTGCAGCTTCTTCTGCATGATTAATCTCTTTCTCAAACATACACACCTCCCTAAATGTAGAAAAAACCCCGTCTTTTTTTCCTGGAACTATTTTCTTGTTAACACGTACCCATTATGCATAACTTCTCTTTGCACGTTTATTAAACCTGGATTGTTCCCAAAGTATTTTCTAGTGCCCCTTTACATGTGAGTAAGGCTTTAAAGATTTATGTATGACAAGAGTGTTAAAGATTCTACAGGAAACTGAACTTTCCAAAGCAATTATAATTCCTTTAGAAAAAAACATAAATCCAGGCACATAAAAAGAGACATCTGACATCGCAATGTTGTTGTGGAAATGTTAAATATCTTAGGTTGGAAAATTGTACTTCAAATTTTAAATGAGGATAATTTTGGGGCATGGAAAAGATTATCAGTAGGGCGAATCTTCAAGAAGGTATCACACTATGAAAAGTTAGGATGATTCCCATATAGAGGAAAATAGGCTATGTTCATAAATTTAAGTACTGTATAGCAATACATTTATGCATTTGTTATACCAGGAAGTAGATAGCAACTAAAAGCCAGAATTACAACAAATTTTGGTCCAAATAAATTCCTGGAAATTAAATCCTGAAAGACTTTGGAAAATGGGTGAATTGTTTCAATACTGACATATTGATAAGCATGTAGTTGTTTTAGGCATGACAGTATTTGATCTAGTATATGTTCTGTAATAAAACAAACACAACAAAATTTGCTTTGGGTGTATCAGACAAAGAAATATAACTCATGTCAGTCTTATTTAGTAAAAGAATATAAGAGAGTATCTTTTTTATGACACACATTTTAACTCTTTCACTTCCTCTTATGATCCATGGACAGTCACTTTCTTGTGAGATGGGCAGCTATACATAGGATAAATAAAATAAAATAAAATAAAACTTCTCTCGGCATACATATTTTGACTACTTGATAGACTTCTTTTACCTTGGTTGAAGGAGATAATCATATCATAATATAGAATTAAAGTAAAGAAGACAGCATTACTAATATTAGTTTTAGTTCTCTCCACTTTTATTATAGATACTGATTGACATTAAATTCCTTACAGATGCCTCTTATTGCTACTGCAAAACATTGTCTCTGTGGCTCTTAAGGCAAGGATCTGGCTATACACATTGGCATGTTAGAAGCAAAATTAATGTCAGCTTTGTGTTGCCATTCCAACCCCCTACTAACTGTAAATAATATTTCAGAGAAGAACTTGATATATCATGATCTATTATGTTGTGGTGATGAGGCTGGTTGTTATGTCCTTAGCAATGATTTATCATCCTTGGCAATGACACAAATCATGGATAGCTCATGACATGCCAGAATGTATAGTCCCTTAGTTGTGACAGTGATGCATTTTGTGCTTAGGTCATAACATTTGGGGAGGTTTATCTGATGTTTTCCTTTCATCTACTTCTCTTTTTTATGTTTTACTTCCATCTACTTCTAAGATGAACACAGATACCTTTGCTGTTTTGTGAGGCAAGGCAGTTTGTGGTAGTTTTTAGAAATTTGAGATATTTTCCAGTGTAAGCTTGGCTGAAGTTATTAACATGAATATCTGGTTTACTTATGACCTCAATATTTGTTTCAACTGCATATCTACTACTCTGTACCTTCTGATCTTACTATTATCTTTAGTGAAGTTTGTTTCTGGAATTCTGTGATGATATGGATTGGCATTGGGCAGTCTTCTGTAAAGGTGTCCTTTGGGTATACTAAATTACAAGTCTCAAAACTGGCTGGGGATGCTGGAATTTATAATCCATTCCATCTGGAGAATGCTACCCTAAGGCATGTCAGATGTAAATTACATTGACGATCTTATCCAGATTCCTGTAAAAATTCTTATCCTTGCATCAACAGATTGTTTGTCTTGCATTTACTAGGTCCATACTTAGAAACTTGAAAATTAATGTCATTTCTTTACTCAGATATTTCTTATTTTATGTTAGAATGACATGTTTTAGTAAGTGTTCTTAAGTTATCAATATTGTTTTTAAAATAAAAAGGACCTTGCCTATAGTATGTCCTCACCTTATATTTTGGTCCTCAGGGACATATTTTGGTATTACATTGCATTCATAATGAGTATAAAATGTTCTCCAAGTACTGAAGTACATTCATCTGTTTGGGTTTGGTAGACTTATTCCGACACAACAAGCCCACGTTCAATCTGTGAATAAAGAGAAATGTACACTCTTTGGATTGGAGCTGATCTAATCCAATGTGCTAGTGTCCTGTCAGCTCTGCTCTTGAAAAAATGAAATTCAGATTCCAAGTATTTTAATTATTATTTTTTTAAAATTTGTTTTATTTTCTTTCCAAATAGTTCAGAGATGAAAAGAACATTACCTTAGATCCTCTGACTATTGTTTTTAAAATAATGTTAATTTGTATGTGTATATAAACAATTGGCAAAGTAACTCCAAATTCTATATGCTCTAGCTATTGGTGTAAAAATAGCTATCAGTTTATTACAATAAAAAGAGAATATATTTGCTTTCTTAGCTAACCATGACAGGGTTGAACAAAATATGGCTTTCACTCATGCTACCCTCATGTTGTTTGTCTCCCATTAAGATAAATCCTAAAATTGTTGTTAACTTTTACTTAAACAAAATACATAATGATGCCAATAAGATCTGAAAATCTTTTAGACCTTCTATCGATCAGTTAATTGTGGCATAGTCAGGAACTCAGTAAACAAAGAGAAACTGGATGATGATATTGACAGCCTAATTGAATAGCTTTTCAATCCTATTACACATTAATGAAAATCACAACACAAGGAGCAGAAGGTAGAAAGAAAAGGATAATTCTTGAGTGGAAAAAAATAATCAGTGGAGACTTTCAAGAATACATATTAAGAGAGAAGAGGCGTTGTTCGCAAGTGATCAGGAAATAGAAATGAACAATGGATGGTCTATTTGCAATTAATCCCCTGGTTTTCAAAATACTGTAATGAAATGTAAGTAAACTATGAACAGCTTGGAAATTATCTTCCCAGGCTGGGTAAATTGGAAATGAAATGGCAAAATAAATAAATAAAAATAATTTCCAGTACAAATGATATATATTTGCATAAAATATAGCAATTAGAATGAACAAAACTGGAGTTTTCTCTCTGTAATGGAAGGACTTAGGGATTTGGGTTCATCAGATGATCAAAAATATGGGCCAATGGATGATGAGAGCCTCCCCCCACCTCCTAAGTCTACAATGTGGAAGTCTCCAGTGAAATTAATCAATAGAAAAAAAAAACCACATTATGGATTAATTTATGTAATTGACTGGCACAATTATCTTAGATATTTTAAAACAGGATTAGAATATTTTTGGAACATAGTTTCTCAAAGGCAGAAACTAATACTAGCATCATGGTAGGGATAATGGACCTTTAGAACCAAAGGCAGAAATTATCATTTATAAGGAAGCTTTAGCAGAAGTAGGCTCTTTGCTCCAACTTCTTGCTAGTGAGCTTTTCATTTTAGCCATTTTGGGAAGAAGGAAGTCAGCCCAACCAGTGTTTCATTTAGGCTGATTAGTTGATTTAGGTCTGTCCACTTTGTCTAGGTGGCTCATTAAACATGAACAGTTTTAAAAAGCTTATAATAGCAGGTGATAACAGTCTTATTAGATTGGTTAGAATGCAGCACTGCAGGCTAGTTCTGCTGACTGTCTGCTGCCAGCTGCCAGTAATTTGGCGGTTTGATTCTCACCAGCTCAAGATTGACTCAATCTTCCATCCTTCTGAAGTCAATAAAATGAGGACCCATATTGTTGATATGCTGACTTTATAAACTGCTTAAAGAGGGTTGTGAAGCACTGTGAAGTGGTATATAAGTCTAAGTACTATTGCTATTATGCAAATACACAAGATGGTCTCACCAAACACCCTGGTTTACATCTTTGGAGAAAGAGCCAAATCTTCAAAGATCTACAAAAACTAGCTGGAAAGATTTTCCTTATCTTGTGCGAAATGCTGTTTCAGAAGGTGGGCCCCATGTTAGAGAAGGCATGCTTCCTAGATCCCATGAGATGACATCGTTTAACTGAAAGGACTGAGAGCATCCATACCCCCCTCTGATCATATAGGCTGGGCAGAGATAGGTAATCCTTCTAGTAAAGCATTCTTATGCTACAAATGCTTTTAAAAGTGTAAAAAAAATATTTGTATTCTGAAGTCAATTGGAAGCCAGTGCAGTTCACAAAAGAGAGGCTATATATAGGTACAACAATACTACTCCTATGGATATATTCTGGATCAGCCATTAGCCTCCGAGTGGTTTTGAAGGACAGTCCCATGTGCTGAAAATTGCAATATTCCAAACAGAAAGCAATCAAAGCATGAAGAAGATAGAACAATTGGAAGATAGACTTCCAAGTCTAGGAATGGGCAAAGTAGTACAGAAGCTGAACTTGTGCAAATGGCCCCCAAGGACACAGTTGTCACCTACTGTTTGAGAAAGAGCTAATCAGATCTCCAAATTGCACTCCAGTTCTGACAGAAGTACCACTCCACTCAGAATAAATAATATTAAGTCTCAGATTGGTGGTGGCAGTGGCGGTGGGGGGAGTCTCAAAATCTATAACCATTCAGTCTTGCCAGGGCTAAGTTAGAACTTTTTCATCTATTCGGACTACCACATCTCCAGACACTGAGAAACAACCCCGATGATAGCATCTGGATGACCTTGGTTAGATTGTTGAGTAATATCATCAACTGTAATTCTGTACTTGTCTTATCTAGTGGCTTCGTGGAGATGTTAAATAGGAACAGGGAGAAAGTCTATGCCTGTGACACTCAGCACAATAAGGGCTTAGAGTTAGATCTCTTCTCCCATCCAACATCAACTGAAACCAACCTAGGAAGAAGAAGGAAAACCATCATAACATCATGTTCAATTAAGTCCTTGACTTGGCCAAGTTCCAATTAATCAGTGGAACAGATTGCCTCCAGAAGTTGTGGAGTTGTGGAAACCTCCAACACCAGAGGTTTTTAAGAAGAGATTGGACAGCCAATTGTCTGATGTGGTATACAGTTTTCTGCTTGAGCAGGGGATTGGATTAGAAGACCTCCATGGCCCCTTCCAACTCTGTTATTCGGTTATATCAAAGGCCACTGAGGGATTAAGGACAGAAGCACTTTCCCATTTTGCCACACATCATTTAAATTTAAATAAATAAATTTGACATGTATGATCACTACTTATCTCAGGCCTGTCTCCTGGGAAATCTCAACTAGATAAGAGGATAAGGATTTAATATACAGGTAAGCATGCATATAACCACTTTATTAAGACCAATATACTTAAACTCCTCCAGAATAACTGGGTTAGTTCATGCTTCAAACACTTTTTCTCTTGTACAGCTGAATGCCAGCTCATAGTAGGCAACTCTCTGACAGATACTAAAATATTCCTCAGGAAGGTTCTTTGCCTTCTTCCTTCTTCAAGAAAGACTGGGTCATCTTAAACAGGACCACCAGATGACAATAATATAGTAAAGAAAAAGAAAAGAAATATCTAAAAACATGACTTTCCCCTTCATCACAAGTATAAACAATTAAATTTATCACTTTCTTTTAAAATACAACAGTCTCTTCTTTCTATATCCCATTTCTTATCTATTAACAAATCCTTAAAGCTTTGATATTCAGTCCTGAAGAGCAAAAGTCCATTAAGGATTACCAGAGACAGCAACATACAGTGTCTAATTTAACCCTAATCAAATAATCTAAATCTATATTCTTTCCTTTTACTTTTAACAATATTGATATTTTAGACCCTTCAAACAATGTCCTGGAACTTAATTTCTTTCATTTTTTTTAACCCCTTCTCACAAAATTGTTCAAAGCTTTAACAAGCCTCTTTTGTACTGTAAATCCAATGTGGGGGAGTTTAAAAAAAAAGATATTAAAATTTTGAACAATTTTGTGAAAACTTATACAGATCACTTTTTTGTTACTTGTACTGTATATTTGTTTTGATTATTAAGATATCATCTGGTTTCATTTGTATGTCCAGTAGAGCTCTTTTTCCATATTCTTACAGCTTGTGAATTTTAAATCCACTTTCAGAACAGTTTTAATCTGGTCTGGTAATATTTGTTCCTCTTCCGTAATATCTGTTAGACACAGTCTATCTATAAAGGCAGATATTTTAAAATTAATCTCTGGATCCATTGTTTAAAAATATATTTCAGTATGACCAATATTAAAACATTTTCTCTATTCTATAAGTCAAATTTAAGTGTTTTTTCTCCTTTAATTGTAATCTTTAATTCTTTCTGGTTTTCTCTAGTGTCATTTTAAGTCTTATTTTATCATTTTTAAAGAGAATTCAAAACAAAAACATTTTCTCATGGGAAGGAATTTTGTAATTAATTCCAAAATCTTATTTCAAATCCATCTGAACTCTTAGTCTGTTTGCAACTCTGAAAAAATTAAGGTTATAACAATCCTTCTCCTGTTTATTCTTTTTTTTTTTCATTTTTAAACAGTTTAAAACCTGTTTTACTAAAAAGTTTTGGACTTTCTGTCATTGGTTTTGCAGCAGGACCTCTGGAAAAAAAGGACAAAATGAAGACAAGCTAATTAAAAGACCACAGCAGAATGAAGAGCCAGTTAGTAAATAGGTTCTTTGAAATTCCTCTTCAGACAAGAAGAAGATTTGAAATCACTCACAAATGCTCCATACAGTTGTCTATGGAGATTCTCAGTCATCCAGATCATGGTTGTCAAAGGTGCATTTTTCAAGAAGCAACTGGACTTTCTGTTCTTCTTTGAAGAAGTTTCTTGGATGAGAAGCAAAATGTTTGCAAAGAAAAACTAGAAAGTCCAGATGCCTCTTGAAAAAAGCACCTTTAGGAGCTCCATATATTTGTTTCTCACATGGAGACCACAAGACTGGCAGGTTTAAAGCTCAGGGAGATGAAGGAATAGCCATATTTTGCTCCAACTGCAGATGGCACCTTTAAAAGGACACTGGCTTTGCATATTTTCTGTTCTTATCACTTTTGGAGATTGCTTGTTAACTGCTTTTCAGCTATTAGAACCTTTAGATCAGTGTTTCTCAACCCTGGCGACTTTAAGATGTTTGGACTTCAACTCCGAGAATTCCCCATCCAGCTGGCTGGGGAATTCTGGGAGTTAAAGTCCAAACATCTTAAAGTCGCCAGGGTTGAGAAACACTGCTTTAGATCATCAACTTTTAAAGCACTGGGTGAGTTTGCTGCAAGATAATCTTTAATAAACTCTTAGCTGTATTTGATCAAATTTGCTCCTTGTCTTCCTCTTGCAGCACTCTGGGTGCTTGCTCTGCTGTTTCCCTGTGACTCAGTAAGGTTTTTCTTAACATCTTTAAACAACTAATCATTTATAACATTAGATGGAACGGAGGGGTGTGTATGGCATTTTTTACAGAAGAAAGGTGAAAAAAGAATGGTTTTGTATGCTTACAGTGATTGTGTAAGATGTTGTTCCACCCTAAGCAGTTTACCTTTTGCACAAGTAAAACACTTCTTAAAAGAGCAGATAGTGTGTGTAAATGTGGGTGGGCTTAAGAATGATGAAAATAGAAAGGTAAAATTGAAGACTTTCCACAGACCCTGGTTAGCATGGAAGCTTTTATGGAAGAGTAATCTGACATATTGTGTCATAAAGCTTGAGTCTAATAAAACTTCCTCAGAAAAGGAAAAGACCTTGGAGTACATACTTAAAGTGATTGATGCATGAGAGTACATAATAAGGCAGGAGGACTTGACTTTTCCTAGTAGGAACATAGGCATACCCTACTGTTAGATCTCCCTGAAGTCAGGCATTGGGCCCTATAGGGCCTTGCCATCACTTTTGGCTGCCTGTGTCCCCATATTGTAGACTACAAAAGACAACTGCCATTCCCAGAAAAGAGACACATGGCTCTTTTCACCAACCTTACCTTTGAGGATCATTACTTGTACAAGTCTTTCTAGCTTTTTCAGCAAAGCTAAGACCAGGGTGAATGCCATAAGAAACTCCAAAGATTGGCTGATGGTGATGCAATGTATTTTATTACGCAATAGCTACTTTAAGGGTGATGGCCCTGAACTGCTCTTACTTTCTTTATATGTCTTGTCTTTCTGGAGCACTAATTCTGTGTTAAGAAGAGAAGCATACAAGCATGCTAGGAATCTGAAGTAGACTTCAGGGTCTGCTCAGCATTGCATAGAATTTTTGGACATATTCTTAGCTGACGCAGGCATTCAATCATGTTGGAAGTAAACCAGAATTTGGATTCACAGGCTGTATTAGCTTAACATACAGAATCATAAATTGGCCAACTATATTTTAGCATCATAGGTAATATGATTCCATCCCATGTGATTAATATTCAGTATATTATTAAATGTTGGTTTATCAAGCAAACCATGATTGAGTTTTGTGTCAGTTTTTTAAAGTTAAGTGTGTCTAGTGAAGTCACCCAATAACTAATAATGGGCACCCCATGAATTGTTCTGCCCCATGAAGGTGCCCAATATAGACAGATGAGATATTCCTTGAGGCAATATTTATGCTACACCTGAATTGTTTTTCACAGTACACTATGTTAGGGAAAAACTTTGCTGTTTCAGTAAGAAAAATACAGCTGTTTGAAATATTTGTGGGAAATTAATTGTTGTTCATATATTTTTGAGGTGACCAGCATGACAGGATTGATATTTTTATTGCTATTTTTGATCTAAGCATCAACCAGATCAATATTTGTATTTTATGGTATGTATTGGAAAGTTGGAATCATTATCACAAATACAGTTGCTTATATTGGAACTTGACAAGTGTGTTTCTCTTTTTCAATCACTTTTAGAATGGCAGCTTGCTTCTTGATGTTCCAAATCTAGTAAAAAAAATGTATAGAACGAGATCAGCTGTCTAAGGTAATAAAATGTGAAATGTTAGCATTAAAAGACTGAATCTTATCTGTGATATACATATATTCATTCTGAGAATAACCATTCTGACAGTATTTTCTCTCTCTCTCCCTCTCCCTCTCTCACACTCATATATAACACCAAATGTATCATATACATAATATTTTTTCATGGCTTATACATTTAGGCAAGTACTCCATTTCCCAACTGGCATATGTTCTGTTGTGGCTAATGCATGTATTTCAAAAACAATGATAGGTTTCCAATACCATCTTCTACTTCTTGGGTTGTTTTTTTTTTTTTTTTGATGAGCAATAAAATAGGTTGAGGTGGGATGTGTTGTATCCCACTACATTAGATCATTCCTCTTTTTCCCTCTCTGTTGGATGGCAATCAGGGACCCTCATGCCAAGCTTTGGAAGCAACAGCATCTGGCTCCTTGGCAGATTTTGTAAGCGGTCTTGTTGCCAGCCTTTAAGCTGTGTCTGGATCGGCTGCCTGATTTGGCTGCAGATGGGCTCTCTGGGTTGCCTTGTGCTTCTGGGTTCCAGTTTTGGCTTACCTTTGATTCTGAATACTTTACTCATTTTTATTCATTTGTGAATACAGGCCCATCCAAACTGATCCTGATATTTAGAATTAGAAAAGCAGGACTGGAGTGGGGGGAGGGGAGGAGGGATAAAGAGATTGCCATTCCATCAGTCCAAAGAAGAGAATAAAATTGCCAGAAGTGAATATCCAGTATAGAGTTTTCTTTTTTTCCTAAATGTAAGCTTGGATTATTCCTCAGCCGAAGCTGGATATAATGCAACAATGAAATAAAAACCGTGTTGGATCTTACTTGAATGTATCTGGGGGTGGGGGGAAGGGTGGGGCAAAGGGTTAACTTGTGATTTGTTCCTCACTTTTGATATCCAGTAGCAGTCAGATTGGAAGGAAAGACGGTTCCTTGGAGTTGAGATCTATCATTTTAGAGTCTTGATTTAGAATCCACACCCCCTACGCAGATAGTGGAAAGTGAGTTCTGTTGTACTCATGCTCGCAATATTTCTATATTAATTCAATCTATGTGTTTCTGGCCACAGGACACTCAAAATGGTAAGTTAAATAATTTCCTATTCCTTACTAAGGAATTCCTTCTGACTTAGAAATCAATGTAAATAACATAAAGACAGAAAATAATATTTTTTTTTTAAAAAGAAGATCCGTACATATATATTCTAAGTAAGCCAACTATAGTAATTGGATTGTAACGGTATAATTGCGATAAATAAACAAACACATAATAAGATAACTTAGACAAGGTCATAATGCACAAAAGACCTCTGTATTTCAGGGATGGCTTTGAGGCCTCTTGGTGAAAATGAACAGATTTGTGTGATAAGAGGACCTGAACAGAAGCCTCAGAAGATAAATGATGTCAATATTCATCCTCAACATGATTTTTTAATGACACTTGTGCAGACATCACCCATTTGGAAAATACATGAATGCAAGTTTCCATTTCAGTGCTAAAACCTATTTTCAAAGGACAGTGAAGCTCAATGTGAAAGGAACTTCTGTCCACCTAAAATTTGATGGCAAAGTCCATAGTGATATTAGATGCAAGGCTTACTTACTGCCAAATAAACACATTTTGTTTTGAGATTCAAGATTATTGTTTGGTATTCTTAAACTGAGTCCCAGACAATCTGCAAGTTCTAAATTAGGAATGTGTTCTGTACCCATATATGGTGTGCTGGGAGACAGCATACCATATATGGTATGCTTGGAGACAAGCAGTTTGTCAA
>JAEANM010016396.1:0-13289 GCA_017656035.1 Myanophis thanlyinensis
GTATATATTTAATAAAGTTTGTTTTTTAAAAAAAAAATTTTTTTTAAAAAAAAGGAAATTTGGGGATCAATCATGGTCGTAAGTCAAGGACTACCTGTATAGGCATGAGCAATAATAAATCATTTTAACTGGAACTTAACAGGGGATCCTGATTCTCTGGCTGGGAGGTACCAAGCCTGCAATGGCTTGGATTAAACTGGATTCACAGCTAACAACCGGTGGGATTCACTTAACAATGGAACAGTTCCCACCAGGATTGTCATTGCTAAGTGATGCAGTCATATGATGTCACATTTTACAAGTTTATTACTTAGAAATGGAAATTCTTGTCCCAATTCTGGTCATAAATGGAGGACTACCGGTAAATATATCCTTCATGTAATTTTGGAAGGATGTTGTCTGGAAAGGTGTACCAGGAACTTCTGTCGATTTGTAGTTATCTGAAGATCTTTTATGGACAGTATTTACAAGACATGTCCCAAAGGTGCTTTTTGAATATTCTTAGTTTTTTTCTTTTCTTTTCTTTGAACACGTTTTGTTTCTCATCCAGAACCCAAGAAGCTTCTTGGATGAGAAGTGAAACATTTTAGAAGAAAAAAAATCCAAGGACATCCAGTTGCCTTTTGGAAAACCACCCCCATCTTTGGGATAACCATAACCTGGATGATTTGAGAATCTGCATGACATGTTTGATTAACTTGACCACGGATTTATGGAATGAATCCCCTTTTCTACATTTGCACAAGACACTGAAGCATAAACTGGCCACAGGCCGAGTTTGTAAAACGTGGTCAGCTAAAATGTGGGGCGAGAGGTTTGTGATTATATGAACATCGGCATTACATGAGCCTCTTTAGAAAGAATATTGCTAAACTGGGTGGACTCTTTGTGGTCACATCTAAAGTGGTTATTAGTTAATGTATAACACTCCCTTCTCTCTCTCTCTCTTTTGCAATAAGAGGCAGGTTACGAGTCAGCATAACTCAAGGGTGACAAGGTTCTGGGATTCCTGCTCCACCTAACTTTATTGCTGTGAAAATTCTTTTCATTTAAAAAAGAAGAAACAAAAGCTGGCATGATACAAAACAAAGCATTGGACTAGCCTTCAATTACAGGAACGCCTCTGGATTCTGCATGAAGGTCCATAAAGGGTGGTGGTAGCTACAGGTTGCTAGAGATTGGTCTGGATAATGTACCCACCTACTGCTAAAACCAAGCTGGGGCACAGGAAGGGGGTGAAGCTGGGGAAGGCTGCTGGGGAGCACCCTCGCCATTGCTAGGGAACAGCTGCCCACTGTGACTTGTCCTTTTATGCGTGCCAAGTCTCTAGTCTTGGTGGCTGTTCGTGTGAGCCGTGTACCACTCGGTACAGTCACCACTTTCTCGAGCTCCAAATATGCTTGCTAGAAATACACGTTGATCTGGACTGGCTTATGTAAAACCTCTGCCTACCTGAGAATTTCCTACAGGTAATCTTCTACTTACAACCACTCGTTTACTGACTGTTCGCAGTCACAATGCCCCTGGAAAAAAAGGTGACCGATGACTATTTTTCACACTTATGACCATTGCAACATCCCTATGGGTCACCTAAATCAAAATACGGACACTTGGCAATCGACCTGTATTTAGGAGGGTTGCAATGTCCCTTCACTATCTTGCTTGGCAACGGAAATGTTGGGTTCAGTTGTGGTCCCACATCTCAAGGACTACCCTATATTGGCATCGTCCTAAGACAGCTGTTCCCTCAACCTTGGCCACTTTCAAGATGTAAGGACTTCTTCAACTCCCAGAATTCCCCAGCCACCAGCAGGACTTTAAATGTTGGCTTGAATTCTTGGGCAATGCTGGAGTTGAAATCCACACAACTTAAAAGTGGCTACAAGTTCAAACTCCTGTCCTAGAGCCATTCATTCACCAGTTGGTATCTGAGTTGGTGTCTACCATGTCAAAAGACCCCCTTTTTTAAAAAAAAAAAAGAACACCCCACAGAGGAACCTGTGTATTTGTTTTCCTCCCCATTGTGCCGTGAGCCTCTTTGCTAGCCCCATTAGCGTGATGATGATAATGATGATGATGAAGATGAGCTCCCAAGCCCAAGCCCAGTCTGTCCCCGCAAACCCCCCCTCCCTTCCCAGCTCTTCCTCAGGCACCTACCCTGAAACAAAACCTCGTGTCTGGTTGGCACTTCAGATGACACTACAAGGAGGTGACTGTGAATGTGTCCTCGGGATGCTGTTCTAGCATTGGACCCAAAAACCCGCTCTTCTGGGGTGCGGTCATGATTGGGTGCCCTTGGGGTGCAAAGCTGGGGTACCTATAGTTGTCCTGTAGCGGCAGCATCGAGTCTCTTGGGACCGGGGAGATATTTAAGTCATTCATCAAGGGGCAAATATACGCTGCTCGGTGATGAGCCCTTGCCATGTCCATGGGCTCCTTCTCACTCTTGGAAGGGTTGCTGCCGGGGGGACTGGTCAAATGGGGGTTGAGGCAAGAAGCCTCAGGGCTCCTGCCCATGAAGTCTACCAGCATGCCCACCCCGGCTTTGTTGTCGTAGGGAGGGCTGCGGGTGGTGGCAGTGGGAGAATACCAGTAGCTGGGGTTTTTACAGCTGGGAGAATCGTAGTGCGGCTGAGACATGGAGAGGTCCCGGCAGGCCATGTGTGGGGCTGAATGGGGCAAGCCGGCCACCCCGGCTAAGCTGTGTTTGAGCGAGTCACACGCCGGAAGCTTCCGGATGTCGCTGGGCCGCAAGTCCTCTTTGAAGGCCAGGGTGGGGGAGCAGTTGGGTGAGAAAGCTTTCTGCAAGCTGGCTTCGAACACCGTCTGCTGAGAGGGTGGAGCAGTCAGCTGATGGGGCAGGGTAGGGAAATGCTTGTTCTCCAAGTCCGTCTGCCCCAGGCTGGGGGAGTCGCTCTGGAACCCTTGTCCAAAGGTGCCGTCCGAAGGCGTGGAAGGATTCATGGAGTAGGGCCCAGTGTAGTCGCAAGGATCGCGTTCGCCGAGCCCAAAGCTCCGGGACTGTGAAGGCAGTGGGGACATACTGCTGTCCCCACTGTAGTAGTCCAGTCCCAAATCTGTACTGTCTTGAAACAGAGGGTTCACCGACTGGGATTTGGTGGGGAACTTGGCTTTGCCTGTGCCTCTTTCTTTTTTGGAGGCGCAGGCGCCCCGGGAACCCCGAGGCTGCCGAGCACCAGTCCCTCTCTTGGAGGGGTAGCCCCCCGTGGAGAAACTGAGATGGGTCGTGTCAAAGATGTCCACTTTCTTTCGCCTGCCCCGTCCTGGCTTGGAGCTGCTTTGGAATAAAACGCTCTGGTTCCAGTTATAACCTGGGGCTTGAGAAGACTCATTCCAATCCATCATCAGCTTCTCCAAGCTAGAGAGGCTGGACTGCCCTTCACTAGAGGAAGCCTCACTGTTGGCCCTCCTGTAGCCTGATGGCTGGTTGAACTGGGTGCTATCTGAAGAGGATTCGGAGAAGGTCTCCGAGACCGTCTGCTGCTTGGCCTTCTGGGGTGTATAGTTGGAGATGTCTAGAATGACATTGGGTTCATTGATGTGGCAGTCAAAGCCCGGGTTGTAGAGTTGACTGAAGGACTCGGAGTTCCAGTCCAGACCATAGCCTTGTCGGAAAGCCCATTGAGATGCACTAGGAAATTGCCTACAGTTCTCCGGTGAGGGCTGGAAGGGTATTGAACTCTTAGGGACCATGTAACCCCCTGGCGATACCGTGCTTGCCCGGCTGTCACACCGCATTGGGGTGTGAGATGAGCTGGAGAACTGGCTGGGATCGGAGCTGTTGAAGAAAGAGGGCTTACTCAGGGACATGCTGGGCCCTGAAGTCTGCTGGGTGTAGCTGACACTGTGGGCACTGCTTGGGGAGGAGGGCAGGCTATTGCCACCACCATAGGTGAAGCTGCAATCCTTGTTGTTGGGACAGTCTTGGGTGGTGTGGTAGGACTTCCCTTGCTGAAACAAGCTGGCCGGAGTCACACTTTGTCCTCCAGTACTGCCGTAGTTTCCATATTGTGCATAGCTGGAGGCTGTGGTAGAATGAGTCGTGGGAGACCTTGAGACAGCCGAGAGAGATGCCAACTTCTGGAAGGCATCTGGGTCACGGCACTCCGAAGCAGCCTGGGACAGGCTGTAGCCTGTTGCTCTGTTGGGAGGGAATGACTGCCGGCTGACTGTATGGAAGGGCACCTCGCTCGTGGCTGTTGTGGTGGTGGAAGAAGGTGTGGCTTTCCCACCCCGGCTTGGGTAAGACGCCATGCCTCTCTGGGTTGCAATAGCATTGGGCGGGGCTGTATATGTGGTTGAGGATTTCCGTGAGGCAGAGCGAGAATTGGAGAGGGCAAAATCCAGCAGGTCAGAGGAGTCATCGGAATCCAACAGGGAACGGAAATAGCCTGTGAAAAGGCTCTGCCTTTCCTGGCTGAGTTCAGACTGGGATGATGGATTGCTCCCTCCATAAAAACCAGTTCGACTTGAAGAACTGGACTCCACGGTTGAGGAGTGGAAGGTCCGGGAATCGCTGCCTTGGTAGCTGCAATTCCTGTTGGCTTGACCAGAAAGGTGTCCTTGGTGGGACAGCCAAAGACTTTCTTTTTCTCCACACCATTCTGAGGATCCATCACTGAAGTTCTGGCTGGGGTTCTGCTCAGGAAACAAGACCCCGTTTTTGCGAGATCGCCTCTTCCTTTTGGGCTTCTCCATGGGGTCTGGCTCTGGACGACCTCTCTTCCGGGGATGAGTCGGGTCGACATGCATGGCTGTCCCCAGAACCCCTTTCTTCTTTTTGCCAATGCCTTCAAAGAAATCGCTGAAGGAGCAACGGGAGGAACGACCGGAGTGGCTCCCTCCACGCCCAAACCCGCCTCCTTTGCCGCCTCGTCTGCGGAAGCCTTGGACTCGGTGCAAAAAGTGGGAGATGCTCTGAGTGTCAGGAGCCTGATGGATTGAGTCGGGCTCACTTGGGGTCCAGCAGCGAGGTGGGGAGCAACGAGCAGAGCACTGGCTCTGGCGATTGAGGAAGGCTAGCTTGGCCAGGACATCTGAATAGTCCGCTTTACTGTCATTGGTGTCTGCAACGTAAGAGGGCTGTGGGGATGCCAGCTTCTGTTTCCTCCTCCTCCGTTTCTTCACTTCTGGGGCAGGCTCCTTTGGTTTGCAGGGCCCAAGCATCAGGTTTTTTGGAGGTCTTCCCCTCTTGCGCTTCAGGATGATGGGCATTTCTCCTGGAGGAAAGACTACCACCACGTTCCGGCCATTGTTTTTCATCTTCAGCAGTGGAGTGGGCTCTAGAGAAGGAGAGATTGCCACCTCTTTGCCTTCTACATTCAAGCTACTGTTGAGGGAGGACACTTTATATGTCGTCTTATTCCTCCTCCCGAGAGAGACGGGAATTTTGGCCATCTTTACCACCATCCGACGTATGCCACGGCATTTGGGCTTTGGGGGATTCAGGAGGGCAGTAGCCTTCTGGCCATCTTCTAACTTCAAAGTGGAAACAATGGGATCTGCTACTTCATTTGCTGTAATGGTGGTCACTGACATCCTGGGTTCTTCTGGTTGCGCCATGACCACCTCCACTGGTCCAGCCATGGAGTGGACCTGGCTGTCAGTGACACTCTCTGTCCGCTGCCCTCGGCCTCCCCTCCGGCGACGACAGAGTATCTTTGGTTTATCTGTTCTCCGTAGAGCATATTTCCTGTGATCATCCCTTCCCCGCCCAGCTCCTCGCCTTACTACTCCTCTTAAGGAGCAGCCTCCAAGGCGAGCTCCAGGTTGTAGTGAGTGTTCTCCTGAAGACTCCTGTCTTCCCAGATGGGGCTGAGAGTCTAGCAACTTGGGCAAAGGGGAAAGCAGCTGGGCCTCTGGATCCAGGAGCTGGGACTGGGAATCAAGCAACTGGTGGTCCAGGGTCCCTAAAGACTGGAGCCCTAGAGGCTCAGAAAGGGGTTCTAGAGACTGGAGTGACAGTGACTCAGAAAGAGGTTCTAAAGTCTGAAGCTCCAGAGGTTCTAGAGGCTGCAGCCCCAGTGGTGCAGGCAAGGGATCCACTGTCTGCAGGGCCAATGGTTCTGGAGGTGGCTCCAGAGACTTAGAATCTACTAGCTGGGGCTGGTGTTCTAGAGATTGTGAGCCAATTAACTGAGACCTTGATTCAATCCCTTGGCTTTCTAGCAGCTGATGATGGGATTCTGAATGCTGATCTAATAACTGAGGTCCCGGACAGGCCAAAGAAGCCAGTTCACTCAGGATATCTGTATTGGTTAGTTCAGGATAATCATTCGTCTCAGACTCTGAGCTGCTAGCTTCCTCAAGGCTACTAGGAGTCTTCAGAACAGGACTACTGTGGCTGATTTGGTCCTGGGCACCTTGAGTGTCCCTTTCTGTTTCTCCCGCATAATGGCTAGGTTGGGTCTGTTTGAGGAGCTCAGCTTTGGTGCTGCTTTGCACTGCCAGCTCCTCAGGACTGCGGATGCTGTTGGCCAGCATGGGGGAGGAGTAGAAGCTATAATGAAGACCTTGTGCCCGGCTTTCCTCACTAAGTGGCAGATGGCTATCAAATTGCAAGCCACTACAGTCTAAGTGAACTCCACAGCTCTTCAGGTCCTGGGAGAGTCGGTCAATGTCCTTCATAATGTCTATGAGCTGCACCACAGGGTAGAGGTTGATTCTGCCGTTGCCACACTTGCTTTTCAACAGGGAGATAATGCTGTCGATGTTACATCTCCCCGAGGCCAAGGTGGCATTGGAGAAAGTTTTGGCAGCTCTATCTTGTGTGGTGGTTTCCTCCAACTCTTGGACGTCGGCAGGGCAGGCAGGAACACTGGATGCCAGCAAGTCTTCAGACTTGATGCCGCTCTGGGTATGGAGGCTCTTGTATCGCTCAGCCACCTCGGTATGATGTAAGGAACTAGATTTGTGTTCTTGACCTAATACAGTGCAAGAACCTTCTGGGAAGCTGAGCATGCTATATGGCAAGGCTTTCTCTGCCAGGCACACGGATGTCTTTTGTCCAGGATGTCCTGACTGATAGAACTTTGGCTCTTGGATGTAGTCAGAAGAAGAAGTGGCGCGCAGAGCACCTCCGGTTGACAGGACTGGTGACCCCTGGGATTTCAGCCGCTTCCTCAACTCATCTTCACTTGCATGCCTCTTGGTGGAACAATTGCTTGGATGGACATCTGGAAATGTGCTGCCTGGGCCTAGAAGAGGAAAAAGGAAGATGTTAAGTTCCTTGGCAACAGCTCTGGGTTTGCCACCAAGTCTGAAATATCCATTCCCCTCTTTTCTTGATGAAATGAAGACATGGTTAACCCCATTCTGCAAGGTCACCCCATGGGACGTTTCTCCTGCTCTTCTCTACACACTTTTGTGATACTACTGGGAGCAGAAAAAGCATCACAGAATAATATTATAAGCCGGGCCAAGTATTCTTGTACATTGCAAAAGAATTCAATACAGTATTGCCAAATATTGTAGCCTCTTTTGAGTTCTCCTACACTACTTAATATGTAGACCTTCCAAACTGGGTTACCATTTTTGGCAGCTTTCCCACAACTTGCCTTGAGTCTATTTTCATGGTATATCTTAAAGCTCGGAACCGAGTTTTTATGATGTACTTTATGCAATTACCATTGGGTTGATCTACTCAGACTAGAGGAGACTCTGCAAGGTAGAAGCAGATGCATCTTCCAAGCATTCTTCTCCTCCATCAATGACTGGAGGACAGATGGTTTACCCATTCTCTCCTCTGTCACCATAGAAAATGAGAAGACAATTGGAATTTTTTGGTGGCCAAATGGGACAGACTTTCAAGCTCTGTTCTTCCATCACTTTTAGAGATCTGCATGGATCGCACAGATGAGACCATCCAAAAACACACACTTCTACCAAGTCCACCCTATTGTCTTCATGGTTAGAAAGGGGCGGGGCGGGGCGGGGTGAACATTGCCCCAATCAGAATATCTAGCATGCAAATATTCTGCCCTTATGAAAAACTTGTAGGTTGATCTTGCTCCCATGTCTAAGAAATTAGGGGACCCTCTAATGTTATCAGCAAAATGTATGTGCAGATAATGGTAGAGGGTCTCCTAACTTTTTAGATCAGGGAACAAGACCCACCTACAAGTTTTTCATAGGGACAGAATATTTGTCTGCTAGATATAAACAGTTTCTCAGCTTCATAGAAGCTGGATTTTGTAATGAACTCCATCTCTCATTCTTTCATTATGTGCTTATGTACAATGTGGATTATGCAGGTAGAATTATATAACAGAATTTTTCCCCATATGACAACTTCCAAAACTCTCCTCTATCATGCTTATCACCCTTTACTTCTGACCCAGGAATGATGGAAGTTGAAGTAGGATACCTAGGGAGTGCCAAATTGGGGAAAATTAAGAGATCAGGGAGAAAAGAAGGGAACGAGACAATGATCTAATCATGGCCTTCCATTAGTTAAAATACGCCTCTCTACAGCTTATATTTAAGTTCCCCTGTTCTCTTTAGCATTACCAAGGAGAAGTGGCCTTGTCACAAAGCAAGGTGACGCATATTATGGATGCCTTGAATGGTGACGAAGTGGGAGGCAAGAGGAACTGGTGGCCATGAAGGGCATAATTTACCAGGAAGTTATCTTATGCAAACCCCACAGAAATATGTACAAGAGCTCTTCCCTGAAGTGACTTCATTTCTAGTAAAGATATGTTTCCTGCTCATAATACCCAAGATAAATGAGCAGAACAGTGATAGCTGGGATTGCCATTCCAGGCACACACACCTCCCCCCATTAGGAACATGTTGGCATCAAATATTGTCTCCATGAGACGGGCATGGAGTAGGTCTGTAGAAAGGCGTTCTCCTTCAGGCTAGTAACTGGGCACTCTTATCAACAGATCTGAACCTCAACTCATGAAGACTACTGCTCTGCTGACCTATGGGCAAAAAGAGAAGGGTGGAGATGTAGAAGCATCCTGGTGGGATGGGATCCCAACAGGAGTGGTCCCATTATTATAGATGTTCCCCAAGCATGCTGGAAAGCTGGGTGCAGAGACCTGTAAAACTTGGGTGTGTTCTTCACTTGTACTGTAGCTTGTCAGAGATTCCTACTCCCCTTTTTAGATCAGGGGAGATCATATTGAATCCAAGTATTGGACACCGTGGTGGCACAGTGGTTAGAATGCAGTACTGCAGGCTACTTCTGCTGACTGCCAGCTGCCAGCAATTCGGCAGTTCGATTCTCACCAGCTCAAAGTTGACTCAGCCTTCCAGCCTTCCGAGGTCAGTAAAATGAGGAGCCAGATTGTTGGGGACAAGACGCTGACTCTGTAAACCGCTTAGAGAGGGCTGTAAAGCAGTATATAAATCTAAGTGCTATCCCTACAGGGATATCCAAAAAGAGTGCAATACGAGATCATTGGTGCAAGATCAGAAGAGCAAGCAATGTCTTTACTCAAGAATTGGGGGTCACAAATAAGATCCAAGAACTCCCTATGACTACATCAGTGAGCATCCCCAAAGGTAACTAGGATGCTATTTGAGACAACATCAACCACATTAATACTACTAATAATTTTTTTCCGGGTGCAAGGAAGCAATATTATAAACACAGGCTGTGCTTCATGCAAAATGCCGGGGAAACCTAAATATGTCAAAGACCCCTGAAGCTACCTCCATACTTGTTTGTTCCACTGCTATCTCTTGGGAACAGAAGGGAACACAAAATCCACATTTCACAACTCACCTTCTGGTTTGCTGCTCCTGCTGTTACACTTGAATTCTCTGTGGAGAAGAAGGAGGGGAGGGGAAAATCATCAACCAGAGATTAGCATGGTTTGGTCTAGTCAGTCTACCAATCTCACTACACGTGAGAGGATCCCACTGTCCAGTAAGACCTTTGTTGCGTTCTTCTGCAGAACAAGGATGGCACAAATCGGCCTCTACTTCTATTTAAGCCAAGACTCTTGCCTTAATGATAAGGTCAGAAACACGATTAGATCTAGAGAATATATTATTTTGCTTAGAGTGCCCGGATCAGTTGCAGATGGCCAAAGAACAACAACCCAGTAGAAGGTACTATTCTCTGGCTTAAGCAAAAATCGCTTTGCCAGTCCTGGGGCTTCACGTTGCTGGCTAATGACAAAGAGCATGCCACCATTCCTTTCTGTGCAAGAAGGATAACTCAGAAAGTCCCAGTCTAAGATTATGAGTTTCTTGGATTTGAAATTGCTTGGGACACTCATCCCCCCCCCCACCCCCCCCAAGCAGGAAGCTTTGCTGCACCTGACTCTCTGGTATCACAGTTTAAACAGAATAACAGAATTGGAGATCTTCTAATCCAGTGATGGTGAACCTTTTAGAGACCGAGTTCCCAAACTGCAAATCTCTCTCGCGCACACATGTGCATGTGTGCCCGGTGGAGAGCTGAAGACCAGCTGGCCGGCGAGGAGATGGGGCTTCACAACACCGGCAGCCTTGCAGGAGGCGAGATCTTTTTCTTTCGTGAGAAGTTGCAGTTGATTGACTGAACTTTTGTTTTTACTCCCACAAACTTCTGTTTCCCTGCAAATGATGGCAAGAAATGCGACGGAGAAATGTGGTGGAGCTGAGCTGGGGCGACGGTGCGCGTGCCCACAGAAAGGGCTCTGAGCGCCACCTCTGGCATGTGTGCCATAGGTTCGCCATCACTGTTCTGATCCAACCCCCTTCTCAAGCAGGAGACCTTATACTACCACTTCTACCTTGGAGAGAGTAACTAGAAACCTTGCAACATACTCTAAGATGCCAGATGCTCCATCAGAATGACTGGAATGGAAGAGAGCAGAGATCCAGAGACGGAAGGACACTGACCACAGCGGATCAGAATTCATCAGAAGGACTGAAACAAGTTGGTCAACTTGCAGTGAAGGTACTACTTGAGCAATGTTTAAACCTTAAGTTCTCAAAAACATTCTAGGTCATTAACCAGAAAGTCCAGTTGCTTCTTGAAAAAGCACCTTTGGGACAACCACGACCTGAATGACCAAGAATCTCCATAGACATTCTATGTTAGTTTGTCCCCATCTTGGCAACTTCCATATGTGGTTAGACCACAGTTCCCAACATTTCTGGGCACATCAGCTGGGGCTTATGCCAACTGCACTGATCTTGGGGGCTGGGGGCTAACAGCTATGTAGGTAGTCCTCGGTTTACTAAATTACAATGGATTTTTCACATTTATGACAGTTGCAGCATCCCCATGGTCATGTGATCAGAATTCGAATCTTGGCAACTGCTTCATAGTTATGACGGTTACTGTGTCCCGGCGTCACACAGATCACCTTTTGCAACCTTCTGACGAGCCTGATTCGTTTCACAGTCATCTTACTAACTTAACAACTTCACTGATTCATTTAACAACTGTGGCAAGAAAGGTCGTAAAAGGGATGCAAAACTCACTTAAGAACCATCTTGCTTAGCGATGGAAATGTTGGGCTCCACTGCGATTGTTAAGTCGAGGTCTACCTGTATAGGATGCTCATTCTCTCAGTCCCTAGGGCTGGGGTGTCAAACTCAAGGTCCGGGGGCAGGATCCGGCCTGCGGGGTACTTAGATCTGGCCCTGAGGGCTGCTGTGGAAATAGTGAAGGACCAGCCTGCAGCGCTTCTGGCCAGTGAAAACGGGCTCCGGAGCTCCGTTTTCGGCTGCCACGGCTTCCTGCAACCCTCTGCCAGTGAAAACAGAGCTCGGGCGGGCCACACATGGCCATTTTCACTGGCAGAGGGTTGCAGGAGGCCGTGGCAGCCGAAAACGGAGCTCCGGAGCCCATTTTCACTGGCCAGAAGCACTGCGAGCCGCCACTGGCGCCCCCAATAGGATTGAAATCAAACTGGCCATGCCCCCCTGGCCACACACACCCGGCAGACACCCCCCCCCCAAGGTCCAACACAACCCTGATGCAGCCCTCAGTGAAATCAGGTTTAATAGCTCTGCTCTAGAGGTAATACCCCATAAGAGAGATAATGGTGTAGAATATGATTGATGGCAAAGATCCAAAGATCGATGGCATTTAAAAAAAAAAAATTAAGAGCAGGGGGAAACTGCCAAAACAACCCAGTGAGGCCAATCAATGGTTTTGAGCATTCATGGGCCACAATGAGAGGAAAACAGAGGAATGGCTAATCTGTCTCGTGCTGCAACACTGGAGCAGTTCACTCTGAAACTTTGGTACACAGGCTTCCACTTGAGATTTTGATTATTGTCCCACCTGGGAAAAAATACCCCGACTGCTGTTTTCTGTCCTTTTTTTTTCTCTTCTTCTTCCAACTCTCACACAAGAGAGTCTTCAAAAGCTCATGTATTTTAATAGAATCCATCATTAAGGTATCCGGCTCTGATGCTGCTTTGAACATCCTCATTTCTCACCAAAAACACCAGGCGGGCCAAAACAGATGTGATGCGGGAAACCAGATTTATTGTTGATTTTGAAAACATCTAAAGCTAGTGCAGAACAGTTTGATTTCAACTGGGACAATCGTGCTGGGAAAGAGGTTTGGTTCTTTTTTTTTTTTTTTAAATCTAACCCTCCCCCACTGCTGTTTTTCCAATCTAAAAATCTGCTGTTGTTTTTTTTTTTTCTTTCTTTTGCAAGACAGACAGACAGGCAGGCAGGCAGGCAGAGGGATGATACCGATACCTTTTTTTTTTTCAGCTGCCAAATGAAAAGCAGCTTCTGTGGGGGTAGGAAGAGAGGTGTTAAATGGAGAAAACAGCAGGGGGGAAATGCTAAACATCCTCCTCTCTTGGGACCCTTTAAAGATGGTAGGAGGTTTGATCACAGCCTGTTTGGAGTTTGAGAGTCATGGGGAATAAAATCCTTTTAAAAATCCAACCGCCATGAAGATCCTGAATAAAATGTATTCTCCCCCCCCCCCCCCCAAAAAAAAACCAGCAAAACAAACGAGGGCTATTTTCCCCACCCACCCCCGCAAGGATTTCAGCAACTTTGCAGGCTTGCTCGGAAGTCAGCCATGTCGTCTCTGGCAAATGCATGGCGCAGTTTTGTAGACCCAGGCAGTTTTTGTGTCCTTCTGCTTGGATTTACACTTGGGTGGATTAAGACCAAGAAAGGGAGAGTAAAGGCAAAGATGCCATTGCTGCCCCACAGAGATACTGTCTTGGGTTGGTACAGGTAACCATTCAACAGGTGTAGTTTGTATCACATGGAGAAGCATAGGAGAAATGGAAATTGTCCTGCCTGCTAATTATCTGCCTGCCTGCCTGACTGACTGACTAAC
>JAEANM010016397.1:0-13289 GCA_017656035.1 Myanophis thanlyinensis
TCTAATCAACAAAAAAGATTTTATAGAAATATGCAAAAATGAAGGTTGCTCATTTTCTAGAACCTTATACATTTGAGAATGTTTTCTCAAGAAATGTATTTGTTAGTAGCTGTGAAAACTATAAACTGTATCACCTAGCATCAGAGGTAACTGATGACTGAAAATACAAACAATTAAAAATATAAGGAATAGAATAAATATTAAAATGAATTCAAGATCGTTATATCTTTAGAAGGATACCTATTTTAATTCTACTTAAGATAATTTGGAGAAAATGATAAGCAAAAAAGTAAATTTTTATGGCATTTCACTCTATCTAAACTGCAACTCCCAAATTAAAATGGGGTATTTAATTTTTCCGATTTTCAATTTTACCCTGGTCATGTATATTCATTTCTATGTTGATATGTAAATGAGTTTCATATGAACTATTATATATATGTACAATTAAATACTTACCACAATAAAAGGTCAGCTAACAACTGCTGCCCTTCTTATACCTTACTGACTAAGATCCCTACAAGAAGCAAGATAAAAGGGGAAAGGCAGCTTAATTTCTTGCAGAGAAGTGGGTTTTATTCCCTTAGTTCTTTGTACAATGTTCTGCCTCCACTCCCACGGAATTCATTCAAGTCCTCATAAAATCCTGGGATTGAACAGAATCCATCGTATTACATGGATACAATGACTGATGCAATGTATTCTTGTTTGCTAGATTTAAATTCTAGAGTTTTCACTTTGTGTCAAAAAAATTTTATGGAGTAGTATTGATCATAAAGGCACATTTTATACACTCATCCTTATTTAGAGACCAAGTTTTGATTCAGTGGCCAGATCATAAAGCAAAGGGGTTGCTAAGTAATCATGTGACTAAGAGAGAGAGAGTGCAATGATCACTGCTTGCTGTAGTCTTATTTAGATAAAGCTCTCTCATACACCTTGGCCACAATTATTCTCATTCTGTCATGCATTGTTGTCAGCTACATGAATTTTGTTGTAAATACATGCATTAGTTGTATTTTTTTTATTACCTATGTATTTGCAAATGGATACTAGCTGAGATAGCCACTATAGGTAGAGTGGATATAATTTTCCCATCCCTAATCTTCCAATCTTGGTATGTAGAGAATCTAATCTTACCTACATGCCTCCTGTTATTGCTATCTCCTCCTATTATCTCCTACAGTTTCTGAGTGATTTGAGTTGAATTGAGTCAGCATGGGTTGATTTTTTGTAGATACTAATAATTAGCTATTGTTATTACTCGATGAGAAGTATTGCATTGTTTTGTTATTTTTCTGTTAATGTTATTGCTGGATTTTGTTAATATAAGTGTCACAAAGGATGAGTTTTTAGAAAATTCAAGAAAATTAAGTTTTATTATCAATTTATCAGAAACTTAATTGCCACTAATCAGAAAATCCTTGTAACAGGGTATTATAAATTCAAGTACAGATTTTGCCCTACAATAGCAATACTATAAAACATTGCAATATAAATTTAGTATTAAGCATCTGACAGTCCACCTGGTTCACTTATAGAAACATACTGTATTTAAATGCATTTCTTTATAAAACCACAGGAGGTTAAGTGCCTTCTAAGATCAACCTTATAACAGATAGACAATATTTTTTATAGGAGACAGAACTACATTAAACTTTTTAAACTAGTAAAATGATTTTTTTAAAAAGATCCAATTTAATAAATCATTACATTAATTTGTTAATTATTTTAAACCACACATGTAACAATTAATTTCAATACAATATTTAAAAATTCTGAAACACAACAGAAATTGCATACATGACTTGAAAATAAAACAATGAGTACACATCTGATATGCATTAAAACATACATACCAGAATTGTGTACACTAATTCCCCAAATTAGCCCATCCAAAAGAAGTTCCTCTGAACCCTTTGAGCCTTGTATGTTCACTTAAAAAGCTTTATACACATTTCTCAGAAAACTCTAAAAGTTATTAAATTTAAATCTGTAATATAAGTAGTCGCTTGTTAAATTTGTTAAATAGCAGTACAATAGCTGTATTAAATTGAATTCAAAGCAACCATGTTTAATTTCTGTCCTGACGCTATCTAGCATTTTGGGAAGATTGGCTTCCAATACAGTATAGGTAATTCCCACTTTACAACAGTTCCATTTAGTGACCGTTCAAAGTTACAACAGCATTGAAAAAATTGACTTACGACCATTTTTCAGTTACAACCTTTGAAGCATCCCCATGCTCATGTGATCAAAATTCAAATGCTTGGCAACTGGTTCATACTTAAGACCATTGCTCTGTCCCAAGGTCATGTGTTCCCCCTTTGCTTCCTTCTGACAAACAGTCAATGGAGAATCCAGATTCACTTAATAACCAGGTTACTAACTTATCAACGGCAGTGATTCACTTAACAACTGCGGCAAGAAAGGTTGTAAAATGGGACAAAGCTCGCTTAACAAATGTTTCACTAACAATTTAAGGCTAAATTATGGTCGTTGAGAGCTACCTGTATATCATTCAGAAACCAAAGCATGACACAGTTTGGGATGAATTTTGCATCTCTGTTTTAGGAGCACCCATAATTATCTTACCTCTATAGCTCTTTTAATATAAGGAATCTGGGTGCCGCTATCCAGATCTTCATTTATAATCAGCCTTCTTGCCCACTGTCCTGCTCTGACAACACCACTGCCTTGAATTAAAATCATCAGCTTATCAGGATTTATCAGTGCATCCTCACTCATAAAGATGAAACTCCTAGGTTCGGTCTCTTCTGCATCTACCTAAAATGAGAACAACATTTAGTGAATATAAACAATTACACAGGGTCACATAATAAACAATTACCAGGAAAAAACAGTGCCTGCAACTAGCAATTCAGATTATATTTATGATTGATATAAACAATAAACTTCTAACCAATACTGCCTTATCCTAAGGCAAAAAGAAAAGAGCACACCGCCCTTAATAGCAAACAGAAGACCAAACCTATCATTTTCCATACATCATTATCGATAAGCATCTTTTTATTTGGCTGTTTGATTTCTACATTATCCTTTCTTTAAAAAGCCTAGAATGGAATATTGGAGGTAAGTTAGATTGAGAGAATGGCTAGGTTTACAGATTCTGTTTAATAAAATGTAGTAGTAGAGGTCACTACTACAATAAATGGTGGGCTAAGCCATTTATTAGAAATAGCAATATAAAGCTCTGAGTTGGGAAGGGGAGGATATCATTTCTCTAGAGATTCCCAATGGGCCTCTATCTTTATACCTGTATTTACCTACATTGATAATTTGCTGCAGATTCTGAAGGAATGGAGTAACTCTTTGGTAGATCCAATCTATAAAAAGACAGTAAAACCAACCCAGCTCATTACCATCCAACAAGCCTTTTGTGAATAATTAATAAATATATGTGAAATGTTTCTATTACAAATTAGCTGACTTGATGAACCAAGAAAGAATATTAGCTGTGGAATAAGCCAGCTTTAGTTTGTGTTTGTTCAATTGTGAATCAATGTATTACTTTAAATTAGATATATAATGAATAATGTTACTCTCTCTTGGGAAGATGATGGAGAAAGAATATTTTTGTGGTGTTTCTTTCCTCAGGTACAATATCCAGGTAGCTGGAAGTTGGCTGGTTTTTAAAAGCTGTACTTTCAAAGCAATTTTGTTTTTTAACTTATACATTTTTCCACTCCATCACATCTTAGTTTAACTTGTAAAATATCTTTAACTTGTATTATGTTCCACCCTTTTTCAAACTAAGCTAAAATGAAGCAGCAATTGGAGACAAGCATTGGTTATATTATACTCCCATCACAATGTAGAACAACTCTTTTTTTAGTTATTAACAAAATATAGAACTTCTATTTTCCAATGAAATTCATAAAAATGAGAAAAAATTCAAACCAAATGAGATCTTTGTGTTTCAAGTTTTTTATTTTTTTTTCTATATATTACATTTTGTGAACAGTATAGTACCTGGGTGTCAACCCTCTTAATACAAGTTTTTAATAATAATAATACATTTTACAGTTCATACTCTTATATATCCCCATAATAATATTCTTATTTATTAGATATATTCTTCATTCTTCACTTATTCACTATTTCATCATATCTTTTAGCTCACATCTTGATTGTCTATATATCTTATTTTCTATCTGCATTCCTATCATATTTAACCATTTAACCATCTATACAATTCTAGTGTTAGTACTAGTGTTTCAAATATTATAACTCTTCATTTTTGTCTTTCTTATTTAAAGTTTCCTCATTTCATTTCCATCATACTTTCCATCGTATTTTATATTCTCATTCAGATCTTAATCATATTGTACATATTTAAACATTTATATAACTCTAGTATTAGTACTAACATTACACACCTTATATTAAAATTCATCCATCTATTGATGTTCAGGTATAATATCCATACCCTTACACAGCTTATATATTTCCAACCAAAAATAAAAGAAAAGTGTATTAATATAGACTATTGTTTCCCCTTACCCAATTCTAATTCTATTCCCTTTTTAAAAAGAAAAATAGTGTTTTATTAACCCCCTCTCTCTATTTTCTCTATTCCTTTCTATGTTTATACCACTACTGCCTTAACTTTGTATATCTCTTTTTATCCATCACCTCTCATCTACATTAAATCTTTAAAAACCAAATGAGTTCTTTAACATGAGCAATTATAGCATTTCTTAATTGTCATTGTTCAAAAATGGGGTTATATACAAGCCACAACAAAGAAAACTATAATAAAAATATTTTTTCCTTGCATTCATTTTTGCAACTTAATGTACTTTAAGAAAAAAAATGTATATATTTCACTTACTGGCAGATATACTTTTTTCAAATGGCATTCTTCTTCCAATAATTCATATACATACTTAGTGATGATCTACAAGAGAAAAAAAGTTGTATAATATTTACAAATAGGTCTTTTTTTGTAAAGTTTTGTAAAAAATTTGCAAACACAGAATTGACTCATGTTTTCAGCTGCTAAACCAAAGCAATTTAATATTTAACATATTAATAATGATAGGATCTCTGCCAGATACAGCATGCTTCATATGGCAACATTGTACAAACTATTATTGATGCATAACTTTTGAGGTAAAATAAAAATAATTATTTTATATTAATTTTTTTTAGTGAAAAAAATTAAAACTTAACTATTTTTTAACTATAGACAGAGTCAAAACACTGAATACACATCTGTAACATTTGGAATATAAATTATTGGAGGGTCACAGTCTAAAAATTAGGCAACCATATAAATTAACTAAAGAAATGTCTCAAGATGATTTATACAAATAAATTCTGCAACATTACATATGCAGATATATTCTAACAGGTATTTGGCATTATAATTGCTCCCAGTATACACATCCCCTTTTCCATGCATAAAACTTTTCATTTAAACTTCATATTAACATATTTAACATTAAGATATGTAAATAGTTCAGTATGCTTGTGATGTTAGTAATTATAATTGACTAAATATATTATTGTTGTAAAATAATAATTTTATTAAAATAAGATCAAGAAATTGTAGAATTCTTTCATATCAAAAGTTATGTTTCATTACTATATTGATATAGAAAAAAACAAAGGCATTTACTGTAAAATTAAGTTTCAAGGGAAAGAAGTTAAAGAATTAACACTTTAATCATGTAATGTATCTCCTGAAATTAAAACAAATTAAGCAAGAAGCTATTTCTAATATATATGGGAAAATATATATCAAATTTAGATTAATCAAACAATAGTTTGTTTTTTAAAAAAGCATTGTTTCAAATTATACAATTCAACAGATGAAATTCATTCTTTACAGCATGGTTTCAAACTCATGACGGCATGTAACATTTCACTATGTTTTTTCCCTTCACAGAGCTGGAATGGTTTCTACAACTATAATAGAGCTGCATGCAATCTCTCTCTATTACTTTCTCTTCAATAAATTGTTTCTACAATCAGTTATAAAAAAGTTCAAAATTCTCTTGGCCCTAGTAGTTTTCTAGTTCTCTGGAACAAAGCAGATTAGATTTTAATCTTCTATTGGAGATTTCAGTTGAAGATTTTTTTAAATCGACTCTCATCACTTAATGAAGCAAACATTTTTCATCCCAAGTAAGGTAAGGATGTTAGTATTTGTACTGATTATCCATACATTTACGTAATTGATGAATATGTATTGCATAGCTAATAGCATTTTTGCTGATAGAATAAAATGTTTTAATAACTGCTTTGTATGCTGAAATGCTGCATTTACATATAAACATCAAAATTCTAGTAATATTGGATGTTTCTTGGAGATGGTCAAAGTAATCAAAAGTTAATATGAATTTTCTCAAAATTTTAAAACTTAGATTGAATTGTTTTATATCAAGTATAAAACCTAAAACCTAAATCAAGCATTATTACTATGTGTTATCATTTTAAAGTTATGTATGACCATTCAAATAGTTTGTTTTTATAATTGTTTTATATTTTGATATTTGTTTTATATACACATTTTAATTAATTAATGTATGTCTCCCAGAATCTTTTTTTTTTAGTTTTTGTGATAAATATTCACTATCTCCTTTTCAATTCCCAATCAAAGTTTTTGCTTATATTAGGACTCCTGAGAATATAAAAAGGATTATAGTGGTTGAGCCGAGTATATGTTTTCTAGGACAATGAGAAACGTCCTTTCCTAATTTTATTTTGCTAACACGAGTTTGGACTCCTATCTGATTAGTTTGTAAAGTTAGAAGAAATCAGATTAAATATAATTGTCTCTCAGTAATAATTCCAGTGTGTTTAGGGATTTTTTGGGGGTTAGGTTATGTTCCAGTTCCTTTATTTATTCATTTCTAGGTTTTTCTGACATTCTGCACCAAAATAGCAGTTATTCCAATATAAGAATTCCCAGAAATCTTTTTTTCATGTTTCATGTTTTATCTTTGACTGGCATCAAAACTGGAAGTAAACGTTGTAGGTAAAATAAATATAAACAACAAGCATTTAATTCTGAGACTGACCAATAAGATATTTAATATTTCCTCTGATAGGAGCTTTCCTTAAGATATTTGCTGTTTGAATTACAATTGCCAGCTGGGAATGTGGATTTTGTTTACTGTACTTTTAGCTTTACATTGTTTTCAGCTTTAAAACAGGACATAATGTCAAATAATGGAAGGACTGTGTAAGAGCTCAGAATAGCCTACTTCAAATACTTTTCTCCCCCTTCTTATTTTTCATTCCCCCAATTCCACAACTAGTTCTGTACCATCTGCAGCCAGATGCCTCTGCTCCCAGGCACTCCTAAAGCTATGGAGGCTTCAGCTGCTGCTGCTACAGCGAGAGTGCCTTATTTAAATTGTTAATTTTTAGCATGCTACTAAATTATGCTGAATAATCTATAATGTAATTGAAACCTGTAATTCGAAAATCTTTTAGCTCATTTGCAGCCTACCATATTGCTAAGATGTAAACAAGTCATAGCCAAGCCATGGGAAGTTCAGTATCTGAGGTGAGAGATTTGCTATAAACAACAAATTGGTCAAAAACAAGAATCTTTTAAAAAGTAAAGTATTAAGTACTTTGAATAAAAGTGATCCTGTCTATTCTCCTGAAAAAGATAACTCCATCTGTTCATTCTTGGCACTTTTCCTAATAGGAGGAGAAAAACACTGCATTTTCAAAAATTAATGCTTCTATTACATTTTTAAATCACTTTTATGTTTTAATTGATGGATTATGTTCATCCATCCTTTATTTCCTCTCTCCCCAAATATAGTTAAGATTCAATTTAATATTTCTCAGCATCTCGATTATCAGACTTTTATGGAAGCTACAACGAGATAACATATCCTGTTATGTTTTAGTTGTATCAACAGTAGGACAAGAGCCAACATTTTTCATTGATATTTATAGTCTCCATATTAATGTTCAGACAAGGTACATTTTCAGTTTTATTCGAAACTTTACTCCAATCAAGAATAGGGCTGTGTGATTTGATTTGAGGGAGAGTTTGTACACATTCTGGAACTTGTTGCCTGAAGAAGGCTTCTTATTTCTCCCATTATTACTTTCTGAGCCCTGCTGACTGAAAGATCCAATGGCATTACCTCTTGCAAACCTGGTATAGCTTCTTGAAGAGCCTTCCTACTGGACTGACTACATGGACACATTTACAGATGAACTTTCTGCCATTCTAAACTGATGACATCAGAGTTTCTTTATGTCTCTCATACTTTCAACAAAAGAACGAAAGAAAAGGTAACATAACCTTTGATTTTATTATTAATTGCATTCCGTATCAGACTTATTTTTACCATCAATGCATACAATCATTGCTCAGTCTGCCACTCCTCTAAACAATGAATAAAAGACTAATGAACATGTACAGTAGCTATGCTAGAGTTGATAGTCTCTCGTGTCATCCATTACCATTACAGAGGATCCTCACTTAATGGCTGCTCATTCAACAACCAGATGAACTTACAATGATGCTGAATGAGAGATACTCAGTTAGGTCTCTAAGGGAGCCTGCCACAATATTCCCATAGTCATATGATCATAACTATGACACTTGGTAACTGGCTTTCAATTACAACATTGCAGAATCCTGCAGTTATGTGTTCACCATATGCAATCTTTTGGTCAGCTTCCTACAAGCAAAGTTGGCAGGAGATTGCAAAATGATGAATATGTGACAACCTTGCTTAACATCCAGCAATGAATTGCTTAACAACCGCAATTCCAGAATTTCTGTTGCTATGTGGCAGTCATGTGATCTGGCATTTAACAACTATGTCACTGAGTGACAGAAATTGCAGTCCCACTTAACATTGTTAAAGTGAGGACTACCTGTACATAAGACAAAACCTGATGATCAGGGCAATGAAAAAGTTCAATATAGAAATGTTAAGACCTTTTAAAACTATAAGTTAATTTCACCAATGTCAATATATTATCTGGTATAAATACTGGTTTAAATAAAGTTTATATCTTGCTAAAAATCAGACTTTTATAAATGAAATTTAAAATGATAATTCATTAGAAAGACAAAATAAATGACAAAGGAAACCACAAATTACACAAAATATATCAACATTTACATGAGAAAACAAAGTGAGAATAGAATCTAAAACATTATTTAACAAGAAATTGACATTTGTTTGATATTGATAAAATATGAACATTCAAAATCAACCTAAATGGGTTAAATGTGTAAAAAAACTATACAACAAATAAATGTACATGGAACTGCCTGCTTATATTCATACTTGAATTTGCAACTAAAAATTCTGACACAATAAATGCAGGTTTTTGTACAATACAGAAAACATGACATATTTTTCTTATAGTTAGGCATAAATATACGCGCCTCATTGAACGGTTAGTTCATCCTTAAAGCAATACACATAATTTCCTGATAAATCTATTCCTTGCTCTTAAGGCTAAACAGTACTATGCTATCTTTACAATAATAAGTTTTTTTTTTATTTAGCCAAATAGAAAACAGGCATACTGTATACATTATTATATTATTTGTAAATAATATATACCTCTCCAAGAGCTTCATAGCGTTTTTGGTTCCATCTATGTAAATCTTCTCGGTAGTTAAAAACAAATGGCTCTCCAGTTTTTATGTGCCTTAACTGCCCTTCTATAAAGAAAAATAATAGTGTTAAATTTAAAACACAACTTTCAAACTGATAATTCATTATGAAGACATAATACTTCATGACACAAACATATCCCTTTTAAGTAGTTATCTTAAATCCCATAAGAGATTCGGTTTGATTAAGGTATCAGGCTAGAAAGCATGAGACTTTGCGTTCAAATCCTACTTTAGCCAAGAGAGCCAGCTGAGTGAATTTGGACCAGTATCTCTCTCTATGTTTATACCACACTTATGCAGTTAGTTATGAGTGGATAATAGATAAAATCACTATATTTAGACTGTCTTCAGTCATTCCCTTTACATTTGGCATTGTATAAAAGTGTGAAAACAATGAGTTTCTGAAATATAATGGTGATTATTGGATTATTTCTTATATCCATTTAAGGTAACAGAACACATGTGAAACACCTAAACAAAAACATCACAGTTAACTTACATCCTTCATTCAAATGTGGAACCAAATCAAGAAATCTTAAAATATGGGATCATTAAAATACTGACAAACGTTTTTGTATGATTAGTGACTAAGAGCCAGTTTGGTAGAGCACTTAAAGTACCAGTTCCATTTACAAACTGGAAGACTGTAAGTTCTACTCCTGCCTTGGACACAAACTGGTTGGTGTCCTTGTGTTACTCATTCCCTGCAGGCTTTAGGAAGACAATGGAAAACTACCTCCAAAAAATCTTGCCAAGAAAACTTCAGTGATTAGTCCGAGCAATCACCATGAGTCTTTCTCACACACAAAAGTAATAATTATTTTTCATAAAGTATGGATTTATTTTGCACAGGTATAATTATTGATGAAAACAGATATAAGAGCACACTCATAGAAATTATATTGAGTTGTATACAGCACTGTTTTTGTCTAAACCAGGGATGGGCAAACTTTTTGATTCGCAGGCCACAATGACAGGCTCACCCTCCCGCAGCACCCCCACCATTACTCCCCCTCATGCAGCCCCCCACACGTATCTTTGCAGGCGTGGGATGCCGAACGCAGCAGCCATGAAGAAGAAGGTAAGAGGGCGGCGGGCGCGGCTCCGCAGCGCAACGCCGGCTCTTCTCCTGCCGCCCAGGTGCTGCTGATGGGGAAAAGCGGCATCAGCAGCACCTGGGCAGCAGGAGAAGAGCCGGCGTTGCCGCTGTGGAGCCGCGGGGCCCGCCCGCCCCCCTCTTACCTTCTTCGTCATGGCTGCGTTCGGCATCCCATGCCTGCAAAGACACGGGGGCGTCAGCAACCTGTTCCGCTTCGCTGGCGCTTGGGATATGCTGCCGAGGGAGGAGTCAGTGAGGGCGAACTCCCCAGTCTGCGCCAGAAGTAGTTCGGCGGGCCGGATTAAAAAGTCCAACGGGCCGGGTGTGTCCTGCAGGCCGTAGTTTGCCCATGTCTGGTCTAAACAAACAGATAAGATCTTTTGTTGAGAAGATCATTTCTAGTATAAAGTGTATACTATATATTAACTCAGGATTTCTGCGTCTTAATCAAGCAAAAGTATTCTTTCTTACAGTAATTTTTTATTCATTATCAATTTCAATGTGTTTACCAATTGTCAATTAAATGTTCACTTCAACTTCATATCTAGTTCCAAAATCCCTTTCTTAATGCCAATCATTGTTTCTTCTAGCACATCTATTTTTTCAAAATCCCTGCTCATTTTTTGTGTTTATTTTAAAAGCAGAATACTGAAGTTATTTCTCCCTAAGGAAATCAGAGCACTGTTTTGAATTGCAGTATATTCTGAAGTGCTCTTAATTTTCACCGAGTCATCATCTACTAGAATTTTTTTTTGTGGATCAGAATAAAATTTCCTCTAAATCACAACACCATGAATGATAATCAAAATGCATATTAAAAATTCTAGTAACAGCCCCAGTAGGATAATATAGAATATTTAGAATATAACAGTGCCTTTCAAAAATAAGGATGGTTGAACTTTTAACCTTTCCACATCTAGCATTAACATTTATGTGTTACTGGCTTTGAACAAGCTAATATGCATTATTAAATGAGTCCTAGAACAAGGCAGAAGAATACTTCTTGAAATGGTTGAACTGTTTATTTCAAGGAATAAAAAACTTAACAAGCAAGATTTTCTTTTAATACTCTCCAATGAAACCCTTTGGTCTGCTGAAAAGCTAAATGTTATATTTTTAATTGCTTATGTGTTAGTGACCTCATAGAAATTCTCCAGGATGATCTGTCACCAATCTGCCACTTTAGATCTTCCAACAATGCATCTATTTTCCTAACCCTAACCCTAACTTTTTCCAAAGTTATAAATTTCTCAAGAGAGCTAGGCAGTGGTGGGATTCAAATAATTTAACAACTGGTTCTCTGCCCTAATGACTGGATGGGTAGGTTTAGCTGGGTGGTCATGTGACTGGGTGGGTGTGGCTTGGGTGGGAGTGACACGGACCTTGTGTGGTGCTAAGGCAGGACTTCCCTGAGACCCTCCTTCACTCTTGTTATACAGGTAATCCTCAAGTTACAAATGTAATAGAGCCTGCTGATAACCTGGGAATTTCTTTAATTGAATCATGTTAAATGAATGTGATCACTCCCTGCTTTCCCCAAGGCATTTGTTAATCGAATGTGTAGGTCATTAAATGCATGAGGTATCTCAGGCTGGGGAATAGCATGTGGGGCCTAGTGCCGGATGAGGCCTTGGAGGGCCAGATTGGGCCCACAGAGGCTCCATTTTGGCCTGTAACAGGCAGGGGGAGGTCTGAGGCCCAAATGGGACCTTGGAGGGCCAGATTGTGCCCCTGGAGGGTCTATTTTGGCCTGTAACAGGCTGGGGGAGGGGCAAGCCCTAGCAAGCTCGGGCAAGTGGCTGGAAGGCGAGATAAGCCTTCCGTTGAGAAGAGACTGAGAGGGAGGGGCAAGCCTTCAGCCAGTTCGGTTGAACTGAGCAAACAATTAATAACCAGTTCTAGTGAACCAGTGTGAACTGGCTGAATCGTAGCACTGGAGCTAAGTCTTACAGCATGAGTATCAAATATGGTAAGAACTCTGGATTGAGCATTTTTATGATCCATTTGTTTATTTTCTTGATTATCTATGGAATTTTTAAGTATCTTCTCCAATATTATCTTTCAAAAATGTCAATACTTTTTCTATCTTCCTTCTTGAAAGTCCATCTTTTGCTTCCCCATAGTATCACAGGGAAAACCGTTGGCTGCATGATTGTGATCTTCGTAGATTAAACAAATCACAACATATGTATATCTTTTCCAAAGCCTATACTGATATCCTACCTAGTAGTGGTCTGCAACTATCACTTTTCTTCTGGTTTCTTTATGATTAATAGCCGAATCTAAAAGCCTTACACTATGTACCAGTACATTATCATCATTGTCAATTCTAAGTTTAGCTTCTATACCTGCTGTCATTAGTTTGGACTTCGTTATATGTAATCTTAGTTCTAATTCTTCACTTTGCTGCCTGACTATATAATTGTAATGATAGACTATGTAATTGTAATTGACAGTTTAAAGTGATTGGTGTGTGTGTGTCAATGTGAAAAAGTAATTGTAAACTTGTTTGGTTCTTAGTGTTATTTGTATTCTCAAATTCCCTTTGTACTT
>JAEANM010016398.1:0-13287 GCA_017656035.1 Myanophis thanlyinensis
TTCCATCCTTTCCTCCTTTCCTTTCCTTCCTTCCTTCCCTATTTCCATCCTTTCCTGCTTTATTTATTTTATTTATTTATTTGAATTTATATACCGCCCCCTCTCCCAAGAAGGGACTCGGGGCAGTGTACAGCAAGTAAAAACACACATAAGAATCTAAAAAGCCAATTAAAATAATTAGACAAGCTGATAGTTTAAAAATATTACAATTAAAAGTTAAAATGAATTAACTTAAAATATAAAATTTAAAATTACATTTAAAATTTCCTTCCTTCCTTCCTTCCTTCCTCCTCCTTTTCCCTTCTTTAGAATTTACACTTTTCCGAACGGACTTTTCTGGCCAGACAATCCAATAATATTATTCCTGTTCGTTATTCTTATGCCACGCCACAATCTTATTACTCATACACAAGTGAGCGGGCAAAGAGTCACAGGGCAAGGACGCCCAATTGAAGCATTAAAGAAATAAGATAAAAGTTATAAAGACAGCCCCCCCCACCCACACACACACACAAACCCACACAGACCGGGCCAAAACAACCAAGAGCCTTTGCAGATCCCTTCCTCTCCTCCACTTCAGCACAGCCGCCTTCGAAGCTTTGATTGCAACCAATTCCTATGCCTTATCTCCGGCCACCTCCCTTGCCCTGGCAACCTCGAAGTCCCTTGGACTACAACCCCCATGGGCCACAGACTCATCAGGAGAGCAACCGTGCCAGGAAGGCTGGCTGGAGGCGAACTGTCTCAAAACTGTGGACAAGTGAAGTTGAAGAAAGGAGGAATCTTTTTGCAAACAACCTGCTGACTTTAAAAAAAAAAAAGATTTTATTTTCTTAATAAACCTGTACTTTGCAAGATTCCCAACTCAATTTCCCCTCAAAGATACAGTTCTTTATTTTCTGGGTGTGTGTGTGTCTCCCTGTTGCACCCACCAACCTGGTGTGCATTTGGGAAAGGCTCTTGCAAACAGTGCTCAACTCCTGTCTCTTTTTGCAACCTTTGGCAAATAAGGACTGGGAGGGGGGGGGGGTTGGAGAGGCAGCCACATATGGGGGGGCAGGAGGGGGGGGGAAAGGAGCTGGGGAATTCATTGGTGGAGGCGTCAAAAAATCCCCAACTAGCTTTCAAAGGATTTTGCAGGAAGGAAGAAAAGGGAAAAAAAGGAGAATATAATTAACCCAGCTCTATATTGCTGGAGAGAGAGAGAAAAAGAGAGACGGGGAGAAATAGAAAGAAATGAGAGAGAGAAAGAGAGAGAGAAGGAACGAAAATAAAAGGAGAGAAAGTGAAAGAGGAGACAAGAGAAAAAGAAGGAAGGGAGGGAAGAAAAGATTCAGAGAAAGAAAGAAAATAAAAGGAGAAAAAGGAAAAGAGAGAAAGGCAGAGAGACAGAGATAGGAAGAAAAATGAAAGTGAGAGAGAGGAGAGAAAGAGATGGAAGAGGAGAGAAGGAGAAAAGAAGGGCAGAGATAGAAAGAAAAGGAGTGAGAAGAGAAAGTAAGAAAAAGAGATAGAAAAAAGAAGGAGAGAGGAGAGACAGATAGAGGGGAAGCAAGGGAGGAAGGGAGAGGGAGGAAAGGAAGGAGAGAAGAAAGGAAAGAAGTGATAGTGAGAGAAGGGGAGAGAGAGAGAGGAAGGAAAGGAAGGAAAGACGGAGGGAGGAAAGAAAGGAGAGACGGAAAGAGGGAAGGAAGGCAGGAAGGAAGTGGGAGAAGGGGAGAGAGAGAGGGAAAGAGAGAAAAGTCGCTTTATTTGCAAAACAAACTGTAGATATCCTGAAATCACGGAAGTGAGTTGAAGGTCATAAAAAAATATATGAAAAAAAAAAAAAAACTCCAGCCCTTATTTTTGTTCATTCACAATCATCACATTCAGGATCAAAAATTCAGTATATTATACAGGTTTTCCAGGTGTAGCCAAGTCCTCCTGTCCCTTTGCTCCTGAGGGGGAAAACCCCACACAATGCTAATTTCTACCACTCCCCCTTCCCCAAAATATCCAGCACCAGGTAGACACAGGTGTGTGTGTGGGGGGGAAAGACAGGATGAGGAGCCCCCAAATAATACATGATTGGGGTTTTTTCCCCCTCCCCCCCTTCCTTTTTCGCTTTTGGTCTAGGGCAGGGGTGAGCAATTATGGCTCCTTCATGACTCGTGGACTTCAACTCCCAGAATTCCTGAGCCAGCCATGCTGAGCCAGGAATTCTGGGAGTTGAAGTCCACGAGTCATGAAGGAGCCGTAATTGCCCAGCTCTGGTCTAGGGCCTCCAGCAGAAAGTAGTTTTTAGCGCCCCGCCCCGCCCCGCCCCAAAAAACCCAAAGCCAACAAACTTGCATGAAAAGACAAGGTGGGAAGTGCGAAGACACAATAATGTTGCGGTTGTCAACTCAAAGGCACAATATTCCTCCCTTTGTGCTTTGCTCATTTTTTTTTCTTCCAGGAAAAAATGCAGAACAGGCCCAAGATGTACCCGGGATATTCCTCCCTCCGTCCCTCCATCCCACCAGCCCATTTCATTCCCTTTAATAGAATAGCATAGCATCAAAGGGACCAGAGAGATCCTAGAGGTCATTTAGTCGAACCCGGGGATCCTTCCCTTGATGAGTTGGGGGTGGCCTTGACCCTCCGCTTTCCACTTTCTGAACCAACCTTGGGGGGCTGGCAGAGGAAGACCCTGCAGGAGGAGAAGGGAGGACGAGACTACAGTGCCCATCGTCCCCAGCCATCGGGGGGGGGGGAGAATGGGAATTGGAGTCCAGGTCCCAAAGCAAGGGAAAAGTTTTGATCAGCTCAAGTGTGATAGCGGTCGATGGTGAAGAGGCAGGGTGGAAGGGCGGGAACAATCTGTGTTTATTATTTATTAGATATTTATCAGGGATTACAGCTGCCTGCAGTCTCTAATAAATGGGGGAGAAAGGGAATTAGAGAAAGGAAGAGAAGATTAAAGGAGGAGGAGAAGACAGCTGAGAATATCAAAGATTTGTTTTTAGAGGGGGGAAAAGGCAAGGGGGGAGGAGTAGGGGTGTGTGTGTCCCAGAAACCTAGAAGGGAAGTGGGGAGGGGGAACTGAGAGGCACATGGGTGTCCCAGCAGGAGATTCTGATTTCAATTCCATTTAATTCAAACTCCCCTTTGGGAATGAAAAAGGGTGATTCCTAGTAGGCCCAGCCTACCTTACAAGGTTGTTTGTTGGCTGCATGGGAGGGAAGGGGTCGTGTTAAGAGAGAGGGCCCCCCCCCCATGTTAGGTGACTTGAGGAAAGACAGATAGCTGAAAGTGAGAGAGAGAGAAGGTGTCCCAGGAAGGAGCAAGCTCGGAAAGGACTACAAAGCTCCTCATCCTCAGCCTGACTACAAAGCTCCTCATCCTCAGCCTGACTACAAAGCTCCTCATCCTCAGCTAGACAGGAAGGGGCGGTTCTGGGCCACCTGGTAAGGGAGGGAAGGAAGCAGGCAGGGAGAGAGGCCAAATGGACCCCAGAGAGCAAAGCTTGGGCAGCAACATGGGGAGCAGGTGGAAGAGGATGCGGAGCTCACCTGGACAGGTGTGCAGGGTAAGTTCTAAGAAATACCTGCCCCCCCTAGAATAGACAGGTAACTGCTGCTCCCAGGAGGGGAGAGAAAAGGAGGAGGTGAAGAGGAAGAGGAGGTCAGGGAGACGAAGAGGAGAGGAAGGAGGAGGAAGAGGAGGCCAGGAAAGGGGAAGGGGGGATAGGGAGAGAGAAAGAAAGAAGAAGAGGAGGAGGAAGAGGGAAGAGAGGAGGGAAGAGGAGAAGAGGAAGGAGAAGAAGAAGGAAAAAAGGAGGAAGAGGAGGCCAGGAAAGGGGAAGGAGGATGGAGAGAGAGAAAGAAAGGAGGAGGAAGAGGAAGAGGGAAGAGAGGAGGGGAGGGGAGGGGAGAGGGGAGGGGAGGGGAGGGGAAGAAAGAGGGGGAGGGAGAGGAAGAGGAAAAGAAGGAGGTAGAAGAGGCAGGGGAGAAGGAAGGGGAGGAGAAAGGGAAGGAGAAAGAGGAAGGGGAAGAGGGGAGGAGGAAGATGAGGAAGAGGAAGGAGGAAGAGAAGCAGAACCAGGCGAGCCAACCCCCACCCCACCCACCTCCACCCCTCCCGATCCAAACAACCTCAGGGGCGCGCCCTCCTCCCTTCCCACGATCCCCTTTCCCTCCAACCCCGCGTGTCACACCGATTCCCCCCCCCCTCCCGCAGGTGAGGCTGCGGACAGGTGAGGCGAGGCCGAGCGGCGCTCACCTTGGCGAAGTAGAGCATCCACAGCTCGTAGAGGCGCTCCTTGGAAGCCATCGCGCAGCGCGCTCTGCGACCGATCGATCTAAGGCCGGCTGGGCTGCGCTGCCGGCCGCCCTTCCTTCGCCATGCCACGGCTCCCCACTCGGGCTGCGCTGCGCTGGAGCTCCGGAGCTGCTGGCCAGCCTCGCTCGCTCGCCCGCTCGCTGCTCCTCCTCCGCCGCCGCCTGATTCGCAGCCCGGCCGGGCTCCGGGGAGGGAGGCGCAGCGGGCGGAGCGCAGGTGCGCCCCTCGCTCGCCCGACCCGCAGCTACTCCCGCGTCCACACGTCCCTCCTCCTCCTCCTCCTCCTCCGGGGAGGCTGACCTGCCGAGCAGGTGCCTTTGTTTCCCCGGGAGAGCGCGGGGCGTTGCGCGGGGTCCACCTGTTGTGGGAAGGCAATTTATCCGGGTCGCGGGTTTGGGTTTGAGACTGGGGGGGAAAAAAGGGATCCCCATCATGGAAATACTGTAAGGTGGCTTGTTTGTTTTGTTTTTTAAGGGTTTTTAGAGTTAGCGGTGCATAAGGTGTTGTGTGAAAGGATGAACCTTCTGGGTTCCACCTGTTGTGTGAATGCAGCTCCCCAGTGTATAAGTTTGGGCTAGAAAGACAGACAGACATACAGTCATTATGGAAATACTGTAAAGTTTCAGCTTGCAAACACAGCAGTGAATTTTTTTTTTATTTTTATTTTTTAGAATTTAGGGGCCTAGGGGTATTGTGTGAAGGTATGAACCTTACGGGTTCCACTTGTTCTGTGAATGCAGGTCTCCAGGGGTGCAGCTATAAGGAGAGGGGACTCCCATTATCAAAATACTGTAATGTTTCAAGCTTGCAAAAGCCATCATTAATTGTTCAAGAGGCATTGTGTGAAAGGATTAATCTTCCAGGTTTTTGTGTGAATGCAGCTCCCTGGTGTATAAGTTTGGGCTAGAAAGACAGACAGACACACATCCATTATGGAAATACTGTAAGGTGGCTTGTTTGTTTTGTTTTTTAAAGATTTTTAGAGTTAGAGGTGCATAAGGTGTTGTGTGAAAGGATGAACCTTCCAGGTTCCACTTGTTGTGTGAATGCAGCTCCCCGTGTATAAGTTTGGGCTAGAAAGACAGACACACACACACACCCCCATTATAGAAATACTGTAAGTTTTCAGCTTGCAAACACAGCCGTGATTTTTTTTTTTTTGTTTAGAATTAGGGGCCTAGGCCGTGATGGCGAACCTATAGCACGGGTGCCACAGGTGGCATGCAGAGCCATCTTGCTGGGCACACAAGCTGTCAGCCAACTAACTTGCAGCTGAGCATGCACATGCAATTGCACATGCATGCATGCATGACTGCAGAGACCCAGATGGTCTTTGGGCCTCCGCTGTGCATGCTTGCGATTGCAGCAGGAAATCCAGCTGCTCTTTGGAGCTCTCCTGCATATGCACACGCAATTGGTCGTGTGCGTGAGTGCCTGCACGCAGCATGCATGCATTGCACATGCAAAAGCTGCATGCATGCACAGATGGTGCAGTTGCACATGCAGCACATGTGGAGGAGCTGCACCCAAGTGCAGATGGCACACAGAAAGCACATAATTTTTGGTACTCGGTAAGTAAAAGGTTCGCCACCACTGTCCTAGGCTATTGTGCAAAACGATGAACTTTCCGGGTTCCAGTTGTTGTGTGAATGCAGGTCTCCAGGGGTGCAGCCATAAGGAGAGGGACTCCCATTATCGAAATATTGTAATGTTTCAAGCTTGCAAACGCCATCATTAATTGTTTAAGAGGTATTGTGTGAAAGGATTAATCTTCCAGATTCCACTTCTTGTGTGAATGCAGCTCTCTAAGGCTGCAGGTTCGGGCTAAGAGGAGACAGATTCCCATTTTCAAAATACTGTAATATTTTAGGCTTGCAAACATGGTGATATATAATTTATGGGTTAGGGACACAGGGTGTTGTATAAAAAGATGCCTCTTCCGGGTTCTGCCTGTTGTGTGAATGCAACTCTCTCTGGGGCTGCAAGTTTGGGTTAGCTAGGAGGAGAGGGGCCTCCTTTATTGAAATACTGTCTATTTTAGGCTTGAAAACGTGGCCATTAATCATTTAAAGGTTAAGGGCGCAGGGCATTGTGGAAAAGGATGCATCTTCTGGGGTTCCATTTGTTGTGTGAATGCAACAAGGGTGCAGGCGGGAGCTTGAATTCTCAGCAGCACCTGGAAGGGTTTCAGGCTTGGAAAAGCAGCTGTTTGAAGGGTTGGGGTGGGGTTACACCTGCTGGACTCCACTTTGTTTGTTCAGACAAGCTTCCTCTCCAAGGAATGCTGGAGAACACAAAGAGGCAGGGTGTTGTGCAGAGGGAGACATGTTCGGGTGCCAGCTGTTGTGTGAATGCAACTATGCAGGGGTGCAGGCCTAGGAGTGGAGGCTCTGAATTAAACTTTGAAGGGACAGGCTTAGAGATGCACTCATCGCTGTGTCCATTCACAAGACCCTCCGAGAGATGCCCACTCCCTCTGCTCAGGAGTCTTTGCTGTCCCGCTCTAGCTGGGAAACCCCAGGACAGACAAGCATAGAGTGTTGTGAGAAGGGATCCAGGTTCCAGCAGTTGTGTGAATGCAACTGTCTGTGTGTGTGTGTGTGTGTGTAAAGATTTGGGCTAGGAAGACAAGGGGCTCCCATTATGGAAATAACGTAAAGTTTCAGACTTTTGCAAATATAACCATTAATCTTTTAGTGTTACAGTTGGGGTGCACCTACCCCACCCCACTTTGTCCATTCGTACGATCCTCCTCGCCAAGAGATGGTCCTCTGTGCTGCCTTTTGTTTTCCTGGCTAGGTGAATGCACAACACAGGTCATTGTGTGAATCGTGGACTCAAAGATCCGGAAGGGTCCTTGGAGGTCCTGTAGTCCAACCCCTTGCTCGAGCGGAAGATCTTATATAATCCCGGTCAAATAGTCATCCAATCTTTTCTTGAAAATTTCCAGCGATGGATCACCCACCCAATTCTGGAAGGCAGGCTGTTCCACTGATTAACTCCATCTCCGGGGTTCTATCTGTTGTGTGAATGCAACTATTTGAGGGTGCAGGGTTGGGCTAGGGGGAAAAGGACCCCGATTTTTCAGCACCTGGCAGAGTTAGGGTGGGGAAGCTAGAAGCAGGGGTGATCTGCAGGCTTTTCCTGAGAAGGGAATTGAAACATCAAGAAAGGCAGGTAGAAATATAGATGTTCTCAACTTATGGCCACAGTTGAGCCCAAACTTTCCCATCGCTAAACCAAGACACTTTTTAACTGAGTTTTGCTCCCATTTTACAACTTTCCTTACCACAGCCATTAAGTAAATCACGGCAGTTGTGAAATTGGTATCACGGTTGTGGCATGAATCTGGTTTATGTGAATTAAATGCAGTTTGCGTCTAGAAGCGGGTTCAGATTTAGCATGGATTTCACGTGTGGCCACAATTCTTCCAAGAAGAAAAAGACTCTATTCTATGAAGACAAGCTGCAGGAGTGATTTAAATATGGTTTAATTAATTGGGATGGATTTTTTTAAAAATGTATTGTTAGAAAGTTTTAAGTTAGTTTTGCATGTATAAAATGAGTATGTGTATGTATGTATGTGTATGTATATACACACACATACACACACACAGGTATGCTGGGTTTTTTTTGTAAGTAACCCTGAACAATATTTTAAAATTGGTAAAATATAATGGACTAGATTTGAAAATATGAGAATGAATGATGCATTATTTCCCACAGCAAGGAAAGTTGAGATGGTTAAAATGTTTCTTTTATCCAAATAAGAGATTATATTTAATTTTGTCTCTAGTTCGAAATTGCTTCCGGATTTTGTGTTTGCAATCAGGGAAAAAAAGAAACTTGATTGTTTTTGTAAATTAGACAGTCTTATTCTTATAGAAATGGCTTGCTGTGTAAAAGCAAAAAGTTGTAATTGTAATGTTATTATCTTTGACTGTGCCAGAGTTGGAAGTTGGTGCCTTTTTTTTTTTCATTTTTTTCTCCCATTACACTATATCCCCTCTTTTTCCCTTCCTCTCTTCTTACTTTTCCATGTTTTTTCCCTTGAATTTTATACTTTGATAAACCAATAGTTTTAATTCAAAGTTTTAATTCAAATGAATCACAGCAGTTGTGAAGTTAGTATCACAAATTGCTTCAAGAGTTAGCATGGATTTCACTTATGACCACAGTTGAAAGAGGAATTTATGTTGGTAAGCGAGGCAGTTGTTAACATTACATGAGCTGCACCCAATTTTTGACTGTTTTTGTTTTTACCGTGGTTGTTAAGCAGATAAATCGGTTGTTAAGCGAATCTGGCTTTTCCACTGACTTTTGCTAGCCAGATGGTCGCAAAAGACAGGGACTGTGTGACCCCGGAACATGTAAATATGAGCCAATTGCCAAGCCTTTGAATTTTAAATCATTTGGGGTTGCTGTAATGGTTGTGTCAAAAATGATCAGGCCACTTTTTTCAGTGCTGGTATATTTTGAATGGTCACTAAACAAACTTTGTAAGTCAAGGACTACCTGTATATAGACTGGGAGTAGACGGCAAGACAATCTGAGCAGTGTCTTTCAAAACTGGCTGCTTTAAAATGGGTGGACTTCCACTCCCAGAATTCCCCAGCCAGCATAGCATAGCTGGCTGGGGAATTCTGGGAGTTGAAGTCCACGCATCTTAAAACTGGCCAAACTGCAAAAAAAAAAAAAAGCTCAGTCTCTGTTCTTCAGCTATCACCCATTCTACAGCCTTCCCGCACTCTTCATATGCTCAGAGGACTCTTGCCATTCCGGACTCTTTTTCCTCCTCCCTTGCAAACTTCCACGTCTCGAGCGATGCGCTCGGCGCTCGGCTGGCCGCCCCTGGCGTCATCGATCGGCGACTTCGCACTCGCTCGGCGCGTCCGGCGCGCACGGTTTCACCAAGCCTGGCGCGCGTGCGCAGTAGGCCCGAAGATGGCGTCCGAGGCCGGCGGTTTGCAGGATGAGGCGCTGCGGCGAAGGGAGCGACTGAAGGCGCTGAGGGAACGAACCGGGGCGGGCAGGAAGGTAAAGCGAGCCGGGAGCCGCCTCGGAGGGCCCGGAGGCGGCTATGGAGGCTAAACCGACCTGAGGGGAAGTCTTATGGCGGGAAGCATGTTTGCAATTGACGTCACTCGCGCATGCGTATTGCCAAACGGGGAACTACAAAGCCCATCCCCGTGGCAGGCCCGCCACCCCGTCTACTTTGTGCTGTGACCGCTGTTTGCATTCTCTTCTTTGTACCGGGAAAGCGATAACCCGGGCGGGACTCCGAGGCTAGGGACTACACATCCCATCGTCCCCTTGCCTGTGTTGTAATGTCTTAGCAGCGACGTCCCCTTTTAGGTTGCCGCTGTTGCTTTTTATTATTATTAGGTGCTTTTCACTTAACGGCCGCAGTGATCCGCTTAACAGGCCCAAAAAAAGAGGTGTGATTCACTTAGCGACCACTCTGCTTAGCAACGGGAAGCCGGGTCCCAATTGGGGTTGTAAATTGAGGTGTTTTTTTTAACTTGGTCATCTTACGGTGGGTGGACTTCAACTCCCAGAATCCCCCAGCCACTTATTTTTACAGCAATCTTAATGTTAAGTGAACACCGCAGTCGTTAAACAAGTCCGTGGTCTGTAACAATGTCTTTTTTGCCAGAAAATACAAGTACAGACAGTCCCGGAATTAACAACAGTTCATTCAGTGACCATTCAAAGCTACCAGCTGAAAGAAGTGACTTAATGACTGCTGCTTCCTTTCCCCTGGTCCCTTAATCAAAATTAGGATACTTGGCAACCGACTCGTATTTACAACGGTCGCAGTGTTCGTGATCCCCTTTTGCCACCTTCCGATGAGCAAAGTCAATGGAGAAGCCGGATTGACAACCATTTTACTTAACAACTGCTGTGATTCGCTTAACAACTGGGGTAAGAAAGGCTGTAAAATGGGGCAAAATCCACTTAATGACTGTCGTGTTTAGCCCCAGAAATTTTGGGCTCAATTGTGGTTATAAGTCAAGGATTATCTTATTTCTACTCTGGATTACTTTGTGTATTTTATAGGTAGACCTTGGCTTGCAACCGTTCGTTTAGTGAACAAAATATGGCTTACAGCTGTTCTTCACACTTAACGGACGTTGCAGAATCCCTATGGTCATGTGATCAAAATTCATATGGTCAGCAGCTGACTCAGTTATGACAGCTGTAGACTCACGTGATCCCCCCTGTGACCTTCCGACAACAAAATCAATGGGGAAACCAGATTAACAATCGTGTTTCTTAACAACTGCAGTGATTCACTTAATAACTGTGGCAGGAAAGGCCATAAAATGGGTCACAATTCACTGAACATCGATCTCACTTAGCAATGGAAATTTTGGGTTCATTTTGTGGTTGTAACCTCAAATGGTCGCTAAGTGAAGACTGCCTTTCTTGATGCAAGCCCCTGCCTGTTTTTCTTTTTGTGATGGAATAACAGATTCAAACACCTAAAGGAATGTAGTTTGCTTTGTGTCGTTGCAACACAATTTGTCAGTTGTCAAACTCTTCACTGACATCCGTGCCCTGAATAATCTTACCTTCCCCGTTCTGTTTGCAGTTGTTTCCTGACATCTAGGAAAACTATTAAATAAACCATGAATAGTGGGGAAGGTGGTTTATCTCGACAGGTGAGCCCCACAGATCAGTTTACGCTTAACATGGATAATTCATAGCATCCTGGCTTCCAGTGTGCACGGGAGTAAGGAACATGCTGGTCAATCCTTGAATTTTACCCACTTTCATGAAAAGACAAAACAAATGACAAACAACAGCTAGAACATCTGAATTTGGCGCAAATAAACTTTTAAATTGTGTGGAATTTCCCTCCACAGCTATGAACAAAATTCAGTTTGGATCTTCAAGTGAATGGTTGAAGTTTCGGCATGGATTTTAATACAGGTAGTCCTCATCTTACGACCATAGTCGAGACAAGAATTTTGTTGTTAAGTAAGGCTGTTAAATGAGTCACATCCAATTTTTTTTAACCTCTTTTTTCTTTTTTGGCCATGGTTGTTAATCTGGTCACTGAGGTTAATAAATTGGTTGTTAAGTGAATCTAACTTCCCCCTTGACTTTGCTTGGCAAAAGGTCACAAAAGGTCATTGCATGACCCCCCAGGACACTAAATAGCAAACATCTGGATTTGTTGCCAAACATCTGGATTTTGATTACATGATTTCAGGAATGCAGTGATGGATGTAAGTGTGAGAACTGATCATAAGTCACTTTTCTCAGTTCTGTTGTTACTTCAAATGGTCACTAAACAACTAGTTGTAGGTTGAGGACTACCTAGAAAGATACTCTCGAGGCAAGTTGGATTCCTGATTATTAAACAGACATACCCGTTTTTCTTATTTTATTTATTTGTAACCAGCCTTCATAATTTTTACAAATAACTCAAGGCAGCAAACATATTGAATATATTTTCCTCCTCCTATTTTCCCTACAACAATCCTGTGTGGTGGATCAGGCTGAGAGAGAGGGAATGGCCCAAAATCACCTAGCTGGGTTTTAGGTCCAAGGCTCACTGCCTCCTGGTGATTGGGCCAAAGTCACCCATTCACCTTTCAGGTATAAAACAGGACTAGAACTCCCAGCCTCCTGGTGATTGGGCCAAAGTCACCCATTCACCTTTCAGGTATAAAACAGGACTAGAATTCCCAGTCTCCTGGTGATTGGCCCAAAGTTGACCCAGCTGACCTTCATGCTTAAGGCGGGACTAGAATTTCACTGCATATTGTACCATGTATGATTGTGCATGTGACAAATAAAATTTGAATTTGAATTTGGACTAGAATTCCCAGTCTCCTGGTGATTGGGCCAAAGTCACCCATTCACCTTTCAGGTATAAAGCGGGACTAGAACTCCCAGTCTCCTGGTGATTGGCCCAAAGTTGACCCAGCTGACCATGCCTAAGGCGGGACTAGAACTCCCGGTCTCCCACTTTCTAGCCCGCTGCCCTAACCACTAGACCGAGCTGCCTGCCTCCTTTTCTCCAGCCACAGTTTGGGAGTCAGTTATCACCGAGGAAGTGGAATCGCCTTAATATTTTTTTCCCGATCAGCAGACGGTGTATTTTTCCCTTCGCTGTGAAGCCAAATGGGTGCGTTTGTTTTAAACTTCCATTTCTGGAAATCTTGTGATCTAGTGGAAGTGAGCTAAACTCACAACAAGCCCCAGCGTGGGGCGCCTGAAGGTTTCTTCTTTTCACAGGAAGAAGTACACACTGCGTGGTTTTTGTTTTGTCTCTAGGCGCCCCCTCCCTCTTCCTCCTGGCCCCCTTTCACCCTGACACATAAAATAATTGGCCTCCTTGAAAAAATTTGTCTCTGTTTCTGACCTGAAGCCTGGAGATCGCAGCTGGGAACAAAACGGGGAGTTTAGAACACCTGCTAGCTATCTAATCTCATTTCCCCCCCTCTCTGTTCCTTGGTGTGTGCAGGTAGTCCTCGACTTATGACTACAGTTGGGCCCAACCCTTCCATTGCTCTAAGCATGACAGCCTTCAAGTGGGTTGCACCCGGTTTTAAAGACTTTCTTGCCTCAGTTGTTAAGTGAGTCACTGCCGTTGTTAAATTAGTCACACGGTTGTTAAGCGAATCTGGCTTCCCCCCCATTGACTTAGCTTGCCGGGAGGTTGCAAAAGGGGATCAGGTGACTGCAACCTTCATGAGTATGAGTCAGTTGCCCAGTGCCTGAATTTCGATCACGTGACTCTGGGCGTGCTGCAGCAATGTTAAGTGGTGAAAAAGCATTTTTTTTTTTCTTACAAGTTTGAAAGGTCACTCAAACTTGGTTTGTATATGGTTTGGGTCTCGTTTTTCTTCTCTTCTTGTTATTCTGCTTTTGACGCTTGCTCTTTTTTTTTTTTAATTATATTTATATACCGCCCCATCTCCGCGAGGACTCGGGGCGGTTTACAGCCGATAAAAAATACAATAACAAC
>JAEANM010016399.1:0-13287 GCA_017656035.1 Myanophis thanlyinensis
GCGTAAGCATTTCACTGCATATCGTACCCATGTATGATTGTGTATGTGACCAATAAAATTTGAATTTGATTTGATTTGATTTTGACTTCTGCAAGGCATTTGCCTGCCTACATTATGCCTCACCAGCCAGTTTCTAAAGCTTATAAACTATTTTGGCTAATTTGAAAAGTACATAAGATCTACTTTTTAAACACAGATTTTAAATGGATTTTAAAGTTAATTTTAAATTTACCTTTTTGAATTGGTATTTGATTGTTTTTAGGGAATGGATGCATTCCTCCCTTGCAAAATGTCTAGGGATAACCTGGCACACGTCCTCCATTCCAACTGAATGCAACTGAAAATAACAAACCAATCAAGCTACATGGATCTTAACTCCTCTTTAAGAGCCGTTTCTGAATTTCAAAAACATCATGCGGGAGGGGGAACCAGAGTGTGTGTGTGTGTTGTTTTTTTTTAAGATTACTGGCAAGGCTAAACAGAGGAAAATATTTTTTAAAAAACAAAAGAGGGGAAAAAAGCTTGTTGTCCATGCGTTATATAATGGCACCTTTTCTATTTATCCAATGTTTCCTTGGTTTCCCTGGAGAAGATGAATGTGCCAACTCTGATAAAGCTGGAATCCATTCTATATATGAACATCCAGAGGCCCAATCCTGGACGCCCATTATTTTCCTCCATTGTGCACTCAGCTTTAAAACACTCCTTGGCTGAGTAGCATTCTTTTGTCCCTATAACTGTTCTGAATCTTTACCACTTTTTCATTACCATTACACTGTAACAAACACAGATTGGTCCCCATTTGCACACAGGCAACCCCCATCTGCAACGGTCATCCGTTGATTAAAACTCTATTGAAAACAGACACACATTTGTGATGCTTGGGATTTTCCCTCTCATAGTTTCATAGCAGAACAAAAAAAAAATACTTCTTGAGGAAGAGAAAATAAATAAATAAACCCTATTCAGTTTGCCTCTGTAGCTTTTGATTTCCAAGATCCTTGACTTCTCTTCTTTGTAGCACAGTATATTTTTGGTAGGTTTTAATTATTCTTAAGATCGACTAAGAGTTTCTTAAATTTCAGTTTGGAATATGATAATCGAAAGCACTGTGGATGCCACAAAATCTCATGCAGTTCTCATTAGACACTTTTTCACTTTTTCAATATTGCTGAAGCAGCTGCAAAAAAAATAGCCCGCATGACTCAAATTCATAAACCTTTATCCTCATCTGAAATTAGCTCTGACCTTACATGTGTTCATTAACTTAAGGGACTTCCATTTTTCTTGGAAAGCCAGGCTGATTGACCTTCAAGTTAATCAGCTTCTTCTCCAGGGAAAACTTTCTGCAACAATTTTTCTCTGGGACAAAAGCTAACAAGGTGATCCCAAAGGTGCTTTTTTCAAAAAGCAACAGGACTTTCTTTGTTTTCCTTGAAGATGCTCTGCTTCTCATCCAATTGCTTCTTCAGTTTCTTCAATGCAAAGCTGAAGAAGGCTTCTTGGATGAGAAGTGAAACATTTTCAAAGAAAAACAAAGCCCAGTTGCCTTTTGAAAAAGCACCTTGACCTGGATGACTGAGAATCTCCATAAACATTTAACAAGGGAGTTGTGAAGAGTTAGATATCAGATATGCTGGTATGAGGATATTATGGGAAAGACCATGGCAGAGTAACATAAGAGTTATGCTTCAGGGAAGGGAGCAAAACAAGCAGCCAGCCATAGGCCAATTGAAATCTCATCCTGTGTGGAATAACTTTAAACTCATGTCTCACTACATGCATAGGTTTTCTTCCAGTACAAGAACCTGTGTGCCAAGTTATTAGAAGGTGAGGCTCTGCTATACAGCCTCATGAACCTCTCCCTGTATAAACACTCTATTTTTTTCCTTTTGGAGGGGGGAAGAACGTTATTATTTTTGTTTGAATACAAATTTGGGTTTGCAGTGGCATAGACCATAATTTAAAAGCATTTGAATTAAATTATGGGTATGATGATCCAAGGGATGTTCCATTGACCACATTTTTTGGTTGCACATTTCAGATTTGCAGGTTTGGGGTGGGGGCAAGACTCACAAAAGGTGAGATTAGAGATTTATTTGCAATCTTTAACATAGGTAGTATCTGATTAACCTTAGAAGCTGGGATCAGAAACTAAACGGGGTCAGGCATGATTGATCCTTGAACTATCAAGAAATAACAGAACAGTATGCTAACTTGTACTGGATTATTTTTTTAAAAAAGCAGATAATGGCATCTCTGAACAGATGCCAAGAGGTTCCCATTTCAGGAGTCAAAGTATCCAATGAATTTGGAATAAAAAAATCAGGGCATTTTCTCATTTATCCAAGGCTACATCCCACTTGTGCAAATAAATTAGCCTGAAAAAAAAAAGAAAGAAAAATCCCTTTCTTAATACAGAAACCAGGAGGATTGTCATCTCCTTTTTTCTTCAAATCATCTCATTTCCCCAAATCTCTGGAATCAGGTTGCCTAGTTCACTAAGAACATGTCAATCCTATGAGACTGCCCCTGCCCCCTGCGCGCCAAGTAGCTTTTGAATTTCTCTTGAACTTAAACAGAGAGAATCCCAAACTTTGAGCAGCTGAAAAGGAGGGGAGATACAAGCCTCTCTATGTGAGCCATCTGTCACTATGGGATGCAAAATCAGTTCAGTGACTCCCATGTCTTTACAAAATGTATACCTACCTCAGCAGCTGCAACAATGCCCATTGTTCCTTTCAGGCCAGTGAGCATTTTTATCTTCCCCCACCTGGTGCCATCTGCCTCCCACCAGCTGTTCCACTAGCTTAGTGGATTTCTGTTACACTTTATGGGACTTGAATAGAGGCCAATTCCTAATCTGGCATTTCTTTTTTAAAACAGTGATCTGGTCACTTTGCATAATAGGACAGTAGATCTGTATGTGGAACACTGGGGGATTTTTTTCAATATTTACTTTAAGGATGCATAACTCAGAATATTCAAGTCTGTGATGCCTAAATTTTCTGAGGACAAAGGACCATTCTGGAAAATCGCATACAGTGTGTAACAATTGTTCCTACATTTTTACATGCATACATCCACACCCATACAGAGAAAGAGAAAAAGAGAAAGAGAGAAAGAGAGAAAGAGAGAGAGAGAATCTTTAAACATTATACTGTACATACTGGAACAAAGAATCTGATCATTATACAATACCATTATTTTATTAAAACGCCATCCCCAAAAGTAAAGAAACAATCAAAGCAATAAAATGATAATAAATTTGAGAAGAGGAAATGTGATGTATTTGTCGACACCTCTCAGTGCACAAGATGGGTACTTTTTAAAAGGTTAATTGAGGAATTAAACTTGTACTTTTAAAGCCACTGAGGTTTACATGTGGTTAGATTTGATATCTTCAGACAAATCGTACATAAAAGAGACACTCTTCTGATAAGCATTTTCTCTCTGGACGTATAAGTTGCCCTTTATAGTTATGTAGGCCCTTTTAAGCCAACCTACAGAGCACTAGCGTTTTTCACACATCCCACCCGATTCTCCTTGTAATTTGGAACTTCTGCCTGCAACACACCTCATCTGTTCCATCACGTTTCTATCAGTGGCCACACCGGACTTTTTTTTTTTTTTTTTTTTGTAAGAAGTGGGGGAAAATTTTCTCTTACAACAGTGGCTGCAGCTGCCCTAAAAGGAAGAGGAAACCCATGAGCTAGCAAGCGTCTGCTAGTGAATGCTTCGCTTAGCTCTGCCCTCCGACTGTGATGCTTTTTCCTGTTGTTCTGACGTTGTGACTTTCCACCTGCCTTCTCAACTACAACCACCAGCAGTCATTCCGAAGGCGGCACATGTGGGACTGAGAGGTTGAATCCTCAGCGCTCTCCAGCAAGTTACAGTAATTTCAGCTGAGTGGTTAGGCTGCTTTTCTCCTCCTCTGCAGTTCGTGTAAGGTGAAAAAAATTCCACCAGAGACCCTTTCCCGGTAAGTGGATAATATAGATTTGATCCAGGAGAGTTCTGTACTTTGGGGCTTTGAATCAGAAAAAAAGTTTCGGATTGCCTTCAGCCCTAATCCCCTGGCCAGCTTTTATCTGTGTTGTACTGCTGACAAAATGCTTGTCCATAATGAACTCTTAATGACAAGGCTTAACTGACTGATAAATTATTAGCATATACTGCATTACTTGTTTTATTTTAGTGAAATATTCATGCCTTCCCTGGCTGTTTCAAACGGTAGAATATTTGTTCAAGTTATCATGTGATTAACAAGTGATTTTCAGAACTGCTATAACACTGTGCTTTGAAGAACTATCTGTTGCATTTGTTCGTTCAGATTTATTTCAGCAAATTACAATTCCCCCCCCCACCACCACCTATGGAGTGGTCAAACCTCCCTTTTGTTTTGGGCATTTTTTTTTCTTCAGAAATCAGAAACGGAATAGCAAAAAACGGAATTACTTAGGCCGGCACCTCTATCTTAAATTGCTTTGTCTGTATTGAGTTTAATTTTGCAACAACCAAAAAAAGATACAGTTGTGTGCTTTAGCAGAGATTGGTAATATCATTCTTGTTTTCTGAAATAGGCAAACTCCGGGGAAGCAAGATAATTAAAGCTGTAACAGTTTGGTTACTGATGAAGGTGCTAAGCAATTGCAATGCAGTGAGTATCTTTTCTCTTCATATTTTTCTCTCTAGAAGTGTTGCAAATTAGTGCCGCTGAAACTAGATGACTTCTGATTCTATTCTTCCTTTGTTTTATTTTATAGCCCAAAAGCTTAAATGCAAAAGAGATGGAGGCTTTAACTGCACACTCATCAGAGGTAAACACACATAAAGCCCGTTGCCGTTTCTATGTATTAGAGATTGTGATTGTAAACTTACTTCTTATGGGACTCTGTGAGACTTATTTCTGAGTAAACTCACTCAGAAGTGTAAAACACATCCTATGCTTTTGTAAAGCCATGGTCAGTCATTCTTGCTAAGCTTAGCTTACGGGAGATGGGGGGCGGTGGGGCGGAAGGGGGGGCAGAATTTTTTTTTAATAGCACTGTAACTCTAATCAATATTTTATAATAGTACATTTGATCCTTTGCTGGCACCTTTATACGGTAGTTACTGAATTCAAATCACCTTAAAGACTGAATGAAATGAAAACTCCTGAACTGCCATCCACACTCATTACAAATTTTGGGAAATCTGCTTGGACATGAAGGAGTGTGTGTTACACTCCTTGCTAAAAGTTCAAAACAAAAGAATGAGATTTGTGCTCACAATAGAGTTTTGAACAGAAATATGAAAGGCTGTAGTCTGGATTATAATTTCCAAATGCTAAACACCTGTTACTGCACAAACCTATTAATTTCAGTGAGTTTGTTTCCAGCACAGTTAGCAATCACTTTATAGCCTTACTTGGATGTGTGGCTGACATCCAAAGAGCAGCTCACATAAAACAAGATCACATTTGCTGAGAAATTCCTGACTGCAATCCTCTCTATCACACATTAGTTCCTGTCTGAACTGTATCTCTTTAATTTTCTTCCTTGTAGGCCCTCATTTCTCACTCAAACTTAGAATGAATTCATTGATATCAATAGAGGTTTAGTTAAGTCCTGAATAATAAAAGACCCATTGGTGTCAATAGTAACCATGGCCAATGGTGTGAAACCAACCCTGTTTTGCTTGCTATCCTGATCAATATAGATTTGGATCTATATTGTTTGCAGAGCTCACTAAGGATTCCTTTAACCAAAGTAAAACAGGATATCTGTAGACAGTTTTCATATTGATTGTTGCTTCTGTTTAATCTTTGGTTGAATGCAAATTCAGTGTTGCAATTGAATGCATCTTCCTGAAACAAGAGGGTGTGGGTTTTGTCTCTTTGTTTTGAGGAACTGAGCAACGTGATGTATTACAGCTTTATTTGACTCCATGCTGCATGATGGATTGATCATCTTTACTGACTTGTTAAATTTTAGGAGGATCTCAAAAAACGTCAATTCTTCAGGACATGTGATAATGAAGATGAGCCATGTCAGCTGATCGGTATGTGTGCAATCCTTCTTAAACATGAACTGTGGGATTCTGCTAAACCCAATGTACCTTGAACTTCGTTCTCTACAAATGAGGGGCATTTATTCTGCACTTTTGGATGGTGCAGGAAGGCAGAATGAGCTCAAGCTCCACATTTTTATGTAGTGCCAAAGGCTGCTGGGTTCTCAGGTTTAAATCATAACTTATAACTCTAAATTGCCCCCTGGTGGCAAGATAGATAGATAGATAGATAGAATGTTTAGAGCCGTACACCATCTGGTTTTGTCTGTTCTAGGACAAACCATAGGACGGCAGATTAACTACATATGTAATTGCCACCACTGATGGTTGAAACACAGGCTGATTTCCTTAAGAAGGGGATGGTGGATAAAATTTAAATATACAAGTGATATGGACTGCATGATTCCAGCAAGAACAAAGTTGGAGATAGAGTTTACAGCTGGTTTGATAGTAGAACAGAATTAAGGGCCAGTTTAAATAAGCTAAGTAAGTTTGTGATCAGTTCAAAAGTGATATATTTACCACGTTGAATGTTCTCAATCACTTTTGACAAAAAACCAATTTTTACCTCTAAGACCAAGCTTTTGCTACTACTTAAGTTTTACCAACTGCATTTGTTTAGACTCAATGGATTTGATTGTTCCTTCTAGCATTGCTGAATGCTGATAAGGAGTACAGGTAGTCCTTGACTTACAACAGCTCATTTAATGGCCATTGAAAGTTACAACAGCACTGAAAAAGTGACTTAAGACCGTTTTCTATACTTACAACCATTGCAGCATCCCCTGGTCAGGTGATCAACATTCAAACACTTGGCAACTGACTCATATTTATGACAGTTGCAATGTTCCAGGGTCATGAGATCACTTTTTGTAAACTTCTGACAAGCAAAGTTAATGGGGAAATCAGATTCACTTAACAATGGTGTGATTAAGTTAATAACTGTAGTGGTTTACTTATCAACTGAGACAAGAAAGGTCATAAAACAGGGCAAAACTCAGTTAACAAATGTTTCACTTAGCAACAGAAATTTGGGGCTCAATTTTGATCATAAGCTGAGGACTACCTGTATAACTACAGTAACTTTAGTAATAGTTATAGTAATCTGTAACAGACTACAAAACTTAATATTCCCCAATCCACGCCTAGCCAGTGTGGCAATTGATCAGAGCAGGAGCTATAGTCTAAAGCAGAGGTGTCAAATTCATGTTGTGACAGCAGTGTCATGTGACATATCATGACTTTTTTTTCCCCTTTGCTAAATTGGGCATGGGCGTGGGCAGCACATGACGCATCACAAACTGACTTCTGTGGTCCTTACACCATACCTAAATGGACAGTATAGAGGGCGTTTATAAGTGCACAAATGTGCCTATTGTCCCTGTTATTGTATTTTCTTATTTTTCTTACTCTTGCATCTATTTTTACTGTTACTGTTTGACAAATTCTAATAAATAAAATAAAGCATCTGAAAATAATTTTGTTGACAATAGCTGATTCATATAATTCTATAATGTTATATTCATGTATCTAGTGCTGATATCACTTATTCATTGCACATTATTCCTATTCCTTTTGTTCTTCCAACAGATCGTCACAGGAAAAGAAAGAATGTGATATCTTTGCCATTTATGTTCAGACGATCTACCCATGAATCAGAAAGTCAGGGGCATCTAGAATCTGAGTTGAAACCACCTTTGTTTAATCATCCTCTATCACTTGTTTATGGTGCTGAAGATATGCTGCCCAAATCTATACAGGTAAATAAGCAGTTGGGTAATGGATCATGTATGAATAGTGTTTTTTGCTTTGGCTGTATAACATAATCCCTAACCTCAGCAATAGGAGGACTTTCTTCTTCCTACTAGTCATGTATGGAAGAAGTTGAATTACGATTAAACGTTCTTTTAAATAACTCAGATCTATGCCAAGCAAACTCTTCTCTAAGGCGACACAGAATCATGAGTTGTATGGTATATTATTGAAGTTTCATAGTATTGTGTCAAGAATCCTGCCTTCTGCAGGGAGAAAGGAATTTCTACCTAAGTCTGGGTTAGCTGAAAAGGAAATAGCCTAAAGGCTAGGGGGAATAATATGGGGAGGAAAAAAAATAATTAAGGAAGAACAGTTGCATGTAACCCAACCCAGGAAGTCAGTATCATAATGTATATGAATGTCATCCTGACAAATACACACTACTGAAAAACTGAGAGTAGGATGGTGATGATGGTGTTCGGTTCCCTGTCTGGATCTTAATACATGTGATATTCCTTTTATTCCTGTTCACATTGTAGGATATTCTTACAATACTCTTCCAAAAAGGACCATTTGCAGAAGGGATATTTCGAAAACCTGCCAATGAGAAGGCACGCAAGGAGCTGATAAAGGAATTAAATGCTGGAGACAACATTGCCTTAGGGAAAATGTCTGTTTATCTGCTAGCTGTGATTTTTAAGGTATATATACACCTATTTATTGGGTTTCTTGTTGTAGATCCCAGTTTCTCAAGTATTAGGAAGAGGCATTCTTAAAACCAGTGCAGTTAGGAAATAAATTCCGCTATTTTAGCATCTTACGTATTTAGCCTCCTGATGCAAATTGGTTGAAGACAGAGCTGTTGTTTTTATGATCTGTCTCTGACTTTGGGGTACACCGTCGCAGAAAACTGTGGCATGAATCAAACTGAAAGAGTTCCAAGGTGTATGTTGGCTGTAAGTTACCTACCATGGCTTAACTGGAGTTTATTTCTTGCAGGATTTCCTCCGAAGCATTCCCCACAAATTGTTGCTGACTGAGCTTTACGATGAATGGATGACAGCATTAGAAAAAATAAATCATCAAGAGAAAACTGAAGCCATGAAAGAGTAAGTGGACCTCTCTTCAAGAGTGGCTTTTGGTTGTTCTATAATAAGCAACGCAAATAGACACAGATTCTGAAATCCTTACCTGGATGCTTCCAGACAAATGGCTCTTAGCTCAAGAAATCAAAAAGCGTTATATGATTCCCTTTTTAATCCCACTCTATAGGGCTCCATAAACTATGGAAGAGAATTATGAATGGGAAATGACATAATCAGTTCCTTTCCATATTCTATCCTCCTCTCTAAAATCTCATCAATGAAGCAAAGCAAGGAAAAAGTTTTATCTGGAAAATTTGATTGATGCTAGAAAAAAATGATATCCAAGACTACAGACTTCTGGTTAAAGTTTTACTACATCTCCTATCTATCCTGAAATGAGATAGAAATGAAAAGGCTATATTGAAGTGAAACTGCTTAAAATGATACTAATTTTTAATGGGTCTTGCTGTCATGTAATCCTGACTAATGGTGCAATTTTTACTCCCTGTCATTCTCATTGAATTCAACAGAATTTTTTCCACCAAAAATGTGGTTAGGTTTGTATTTTGTTCCAGTTTCAGATGCTCTCTTGTGACTAGACATGTGTTGGCTTCCATATTTTTTATTTTCCATATTTTTTATTCATCTTTATTGAAAGCTGGGTAACTATTCACAATGAGCAAACAATGTAGGAGGGGGAATGAATCCTCACTGCAAAAGTAGGACTGGGGAGAGTAAAAACCCAAATGGCTTTTGCAATCATTCCATTTTTTCTTTCTTTCCTTCCTTCCTTCCATTTTAATAGACTGAGGGAACATGAGTGGGGCAGAGCAGTAATATCATCCCATAACCAAATCTGACTGACTTCATGACAACACAATGCCATCAAGTCAATTCAAATTTGAAACTACACCAGAATATGATGCGAGGAATATAATTTGCTTAACTCTGGTTATGCATACATTCCTGCATATATATATATATATACAAACATACATACAGTACATGCAGAGAGAGAGAGAGAGAGAGAGAGACCCATGAAGTAAACCAGTAAATACTGATAGTCCTCATTTAGCGACCACCTTTTTCAGTGACTATTTGCAGTTACAATGATGATGAAAATGTAACTGTGTGACCAGCCCTCACATTTATGACTGTCACAGTTCTGTAAAGCAAAAGAAAGTTGAAGTAAGATCGTAAGCAGAGTCATGGTTTTACTTAGCAACTGCTTTGCTTTAATAATCAAATTATTGTCAATCCCAGTTGTGTCGCTAAACAAGGAATATCTGTATATCATCTCCAGCTGGTGAATAAGGAATTAATCTAAATGCCACATAATGGAAAAAAAACCACATATTATGCATATCTTATACATTTTTAATTATAAATTTAAGAGCATTTTATCCCCAATTTTCCAAGAGACAGAACAATTTCTGCTTGGTGTCTACTCAGACATTTATGTCTACCTGAATTTATCTATCTATCTATCTATCCACCTATCGAGCTATCTATCAAGCTATCTAGCTAGCTTTTTGGAACTGCCCATCTCCCGCACAGAGAAACTCACAATGAATTCACTGAGTGGGACTTTTGAATGGGAATTTTGGGTAACCACTTTAAATCAATACTTCCACATTTTAAAGGAAGTGTTACTCATATAAGTGAATGCAAAGTTTAACTTAAAAATAAACCAGAAGCTTCAATCTGAGGATGACTTTTTTTTTTCTCTTATGTTCATTTTTGCAGGGTTGCAAGCAAATTACCACAGCCGAATCTTCATTTGCTCAAACATTTGCTTTCTCTCCTTCACCACATCAGCAAAAACTCAAAAGTCAACAAAATGGATTCTAGCAACCTCGCCATCTGTTTTGGACCAACCATGTTGAGTCCAAATTGGGACAAAAATCTGCCACTTGAAATCCAGAAAGAATTGACTAATAAGGTACCTTAGTTTTCTTTCTAACTGTTCCACATTGTCTTTTATCTTTCACTGTTTTTTTTTTCCTCTCGCTACAAAGAAGCCAGTCAGTACAACATGTCTGGCAATGAATCCTTTTGGCACATACCTGACTCACAGTGAAATGGTTTCACACTTGAAATAGTGGCCCTATCCTGTAGACCAGAAGTTCCCAAATTTGGCAACTTTAAGACATGTGGATTTCAACTCCCAGAACTTCCCAACCAGAATTCTGGGAGTTGGAGTCAATGGTGGAATACATTTTTTTTCTTACTGGTTCTGTGGGCATGGCTTGGTGGGCATGGCTAGGGATTCATGTGACTGGGTGGGCAGTTTCTGTAAACAGGGTAATAAAGATTAGGCCAGAAACAACACCAGAATGTTTCTTCCCTGCCTTCCTTACAGGATTAATCCTGTAAAGTGGTGAAAAAACAAAAGGAGATTTCTTCTAACAACCAGTTCTCCAAACTGCTTAGAAAATTTACTACTGGTTCTAGTGAACTGCTAGAACCTGCTGAATTTCACCTCTGGTTGGAGTGCATACATCTTAAAGTTGCCAAGATTAGATACCCATACTGTAGGCTGCATTGCGACATCCTAGAATTATGGGAAGCCTTAAAGGGGTACATCTCTGATTCATCCTTCAATAAAGTGCCTCTCTTCTGATGTGGTATTAAGAAGCTGGGTCCCATTTTGAAGCAGGAAAGTGGGGCTATGCTCAGATTGATGCATCTCCGTTTGCAGAAGACATTTTTACAGAAGCCATATGGTTCGGTACAGAAAAGTACCCTGCCTCAAGGCTTTTTAACTACAAAGATTAAGGCAGAGGATCATGCTTTCTTGTATCTCAAAGGCAACCACTTTGAGAATGGAATTGGAGTCAAATTGTGTTCAGGATCTTCATACAACCTTATGTTGTATAAGACTGGAGGAGAGGAAGAGAAAATAAAGGATCTTATGGGGAAAAGATGACGGTCCAGGTTACATCTACTATTGGCTCCAAGCCTGCTTACCACAAACATAAATCACTGCCAAGGAAATATAACTCTCCAAAATTCAAAGCAAAAGTTCCCCATCCTGAACTAAGAGCTCATAGGCAATTTATAATTATCTTTGTCATCTTCAATATCTGGTTAAGAAACTCCCCAACATTTTAAGTGCAGACTCCAGATCCTCTTGGCTGGAAAGTAGAGCTTTCTTGTTGAATTTTTAAAACATGCAATCATTAAAAGTCTTGCAATTATGGTTTGGTGGAAAAAGCTAGTTCTGGCATGAGGGAATAAGCTTTGGGAATTATGCAACCAGCTAAAGCCACAGCAACACAATTGCAAAGTTATTCTTATGGAAGATAAGCTTTCAAGGGTTCAAATGAAGAGGTTAACAGGCCCATACAAACAAACAAACAATGGGAGCTATTTCAGAAGGATTTTATTCTTACTGGAAAGCAAGACAGGAGTTAAAAGACAAGCATGCCATTCTATGTATTGTTTTTCTGCTTGTACTCTTCAAGGCTGGAATTTACATGTATATTTCTATCAAAATATTCTTAATATGTAGTTCTTAATATATAGATTCAATAATGTTGAAATGACTCCAAGTTAATCTCTGATTTACATTCTTTGTTTGGCTTGCATAGTTGAAGGCACTAGTGGAATTCCTCATTAATAATTGTTCAGATATATTTGGAGAAGAAATCTACTCACTGTTCTCTGGGAATACTGATAATTCCCTGGATATGACAGGTAAACTGATTTTGCATGGCTTTGAAGTGTATATTTAAAACACGGTTTGGCTAATCATTTTTTTCTGAATGTGCTTAGATTTCATTGAAAGTTTAACAATGTTTGTTCTAGTTGCTAAGGAAGTGTAAAAAAAAAAATAACCAACCAGTAACAACAGTAAACCATTTCTAAATGTTAACCACAATGTATCTTAGAGTTTCACATGACAGTCACCTATCATTAAGGTTCCTTTCAAGCCAGGGTAGAGAAACAGAAATAATATACGTAAAGTTTAGGGAAGATTTATCAGAGAGACTGGGCCCAATTTGTGGATATTGAATTATAATATAGCTTTATATGATATTTTTTGATAAACTAGTGACTATTTCTAAGTTTAATATAAATATGGTTCAATTTGTTTGTTTCTCTTTTTGTTTGGTTTTTTAAAATCATTTTTCTTTTCAGGGACTGTTCAGTTTAGTTTTATTATTTTTATGTAACTTGATCCTTTGCCTATATTTTGTACCCTTAAAGCAGGGGTAGGGAACCTTGGCTCTTTCATGACTCATGGACTTCCACTCCCAGAATTCCTGAGCCAATCATTTTAAGCTGTTAAGACTCAGGTTCTAAGCCAGGGGTATGGAACCTTGGCTCTTTCATGACTCATGGACTTCAACTCCCAGAATTCCTGAGACAGCACCTCTTGCCTTAGCTTAGA
>JAEANM010016400.1:0-13286 GCA_017656035.1 Myanophis thanlyinensis
AGCCAAGTCTCAGTGAAGCAGAGAATGTTACAGTCCCGAATGTCTCTATGGAATTTTATTCTAGCTCTGAGGTCATCGAGCTTGTTGTCTAGTGATTGGACACTGGCGAGTAGGATGCTAGGTAGAGGTGTACGGTGTGCATGGGCTCTCAGTCGGTTCCTAATGCCAGCACGTTTTCCTCGTGGTCGTTGCCTTGGTCGATGATTTGACAGTCAGCTGTTCTTGACTCTCTTGACTCTGCATTTTTCCTTTGCCACTGGGGGCTCCCAAGAGCTCCTGCATACTCTGCATTTTTCCTTCACCACTGGGAGCTCCCAAGAGCTGCTGCAGACTCCGCATTTTTTATTTGCCACCGGGGGCTCCCAAGAGGTGCTGCAGGCTTGTTGGGGGGGCAATGTTTGGCTGCCTCCCAGGACTTCTTTCCTCCCGATGTTTTTGTGGAGCAGTTGCAGGCTTTGCTGGGGGGGGGGCAATGTTTGGCCGGCTCCCAGGGCTTCCTTCTTCCTGATGTTTTTGGGGAGCAGTTGCAGGCTTTGCTGGCTGTGCTGGCAAGGGTGGGGAGGAGGCGGGCGATCTTCAGCTGCCTCTCTGGAATTCCTCCCCCCTGACTTCCTGACTGCCTCGTGGCAGTTAGCCCACTTGCCTTTTCTGATGATCTCCTCTGGCCAGCTCAGATCCAGATTTGTTAATGGATGTTGGCTGTTCGCTATGATGTTGGCAATATCCAGGAGGGTGTTTCTGTGATATCTGATGTGAGGGTATGGGGGATGGAGGGTCGGGTCATTGGGAGCAATTGCAACGGCAGCCTGACTCACTGGCGCCATCTTGGGTTCTATCATCTGGACAGATCTACTATCCTTCGCAGAAGTGGTATTCAACTACTCTGTTCACTCTAGCACGGGGTTTACCCCATTTCAGGTAGCCACAGGCCAGGAATTCAACCCCATGCCAGAATTATCCACAGAAGAACCCACCATCCCTTCCCTTAAGAAATAGATGTCAAATTTACAGGCCACATGGCTAGTGGTGAAACTAGTGCTTAAGAAAGCTACAGCGGCTTTCATACTCCAAGCTGACAAGAAAAGGAAGGACCCACCACCTTTCAGGGTAGTGGACAGAATGTATCTATCCACCAAGTTCCTACAGTCACTACAACCCTCAAAGAAATTTGGACCTAAATTCATAGGGCCTTTTCCCATCATCAGGGTGATAAACACAGTCACAGTGGAATTACTCCTTCCTAAAACCCTACGACAGGTCCACCCAGTTTTTCATTGTAGTTTGCTTAAGCCAGAAGTTACCTCCTCTCTCAGACCCATCACCACCAACCCACCTGTCCCAATCATGGTAGAACAACATTTTGAGATCAAGGAAATAATTGATTCATGCATTCATAGAGATCCATACAGTACCTAGTATCAGGGAAACATATACTCTCCTCTCAAAATGAATGGGTAGCCAAAAAACACGTTAAAGCTCCTATACTTTTAAGGAAATTCTACCTTCAATATCCTAACAAGCCTTCTTAAAGTATTATATTGTTTTTGTCTCTTTTCAGGTGGATTTTCCTTTTTCCTTAAGGGCAGCATGTCAGATCCCCACCGTGAATCTACCATATTCCTGGGAGGGGGAGAGGGGATCTTCAATGTATTTAGTTTATTGCTTTCTTCCTCACACTATGTAATCTTTCACTTTATTACCTGCATCCTGATGCCAAGGCACCCTAATATATTCACACCTTTTGGGAAATGTGAAGGGAGGGAGAGCCATGTAGGTTGTATCAGTTTGAGAATGCAGATGTCCCTGGGAAGGTCCCATTATTATCTTCTCAAGGCAGCGGTTACCAAAACACATCCACACCTGCAGATTGGTTGAATCCACATCATGCAGAAAGGAGGGATTGGGTTCCTAAATCCTTTATCTTAACTTGTTCCTTTAAGGGAACTCAGATCCTGCTTTCCTTTGTCTGGTTATCACTTCTATCCAATAAAAGGTTCCTTTTGAAATATCACTGTTTCAAGAGTTTTACTTTCTTGGAAAAGGAGGAGAGGCTGGACCTTACAGATACAGATTTTATTCCACCTTTATTATTTTTATAAATAACTCAAGGGAGTAAACACTCACAATGCTCCTTCCTTCTCCCATTTTCCCCAAACAACCTTATATTATGGGTTGGGCTGAGACACAATGACTGGCCCAAGAGTCATCCAGCCGGCTTTCGTGTCTAAGGCGGGGCTACAACTCACCGACTCCTATTTTTTAGACACTGGCTGGTGAATTCTAGTGCTGAAGGCCACACGCCTTAAAAGTTGCTAAGCTTGGAGATGCCCCTGCACTAGACTAAAGAATTTCCAATTCCGTTCAGAACTTTTGCACAGCCGCTCAGGAAATTGTTGCGTTTAATACCCGTTAAACCTGGATTTCGACTAGGCTGCAGCGCTTTAATTGAGTCGAAAGCGACTCTCTCCGCTGTTCCCGCAGCCGCCGCTAGGGGGCCTCTGACGATAAAAATGCCGCCTCCAAGGCGTTTCGCAGGTAGCTTGGTGGCGTCCGCCTCTCTACCCCCCGCAAGGAAAATGCCGGAACTTTTTCGTGCTGTGAGATCCTGCAGGCGGCAGTTCCTGCCTTCCCCTGGGCCACTGAAACACCCACCCCGCGGGGCCTTTTGGAAGGCCGCTGAGCAAACTTCTCGTCGCCTTCTGGCACAAAAACTGCCTTTAGTCAGCTGGAGAAGGCGCCTGTTGTGTTTGTGTGTTTCCTCCGCAGCAAAGCAGCGGGAGGGGAAAAGGCTCCTGTGAAACCCTGCGGCCAAGGAGCCGGAAGGAGCCGTCGGTGCCTGCTTTTTTTAAGAAAACCTGGAAGGTGAAGCGGGGGTCGTTCCCGTGGCTCAGCCTCTCCTTTCTTCGGCGCCTTGGGACCGTCACGTTCACCGTTTGCGGTTCCTTTCCTAGTATAAAAGCCCTCTGGCTCCAACGGGACCGCTTCCAAGAATACCGGGCGCGAAAGTGCGCTCAAAGGAGCAATTTTCTGAAAGGTGGCCACGATCCCCAGTGGAAATGCGTTATTTCCGTTGTGAGAGCGATGCCGCTCGCGACTTTCCTTAAATGTTGGAGAAAACTTTTTCGCTGCTGTCCTCGGCTCATTTGGGAAGGACGATTATCCAGGTCGAGATTTCCTTTTTTAACCCCCCCCCCTCCCGCTGCCCCCAGTGTTTCAAAACACCCGTTTTCCTGCTGTGAAGGGCCGCCCTCTTTCCCAATCCGAAACGGAAGCTCGTATCACCTTCTGGAGAAAGTGGAAAATGCCCTCAGTGGCTTCCTTGGTTTCTCTTCGGGCTCTGCTCTCCGGCATTTACCTTGGGGAAAACTGTCGCGGTTTGTTTCCCTGAATATATTAACAGGCGGGCGGAAAGCTACTAAACCAACAGCCATGAAAGCGCGAATAAATACTTCATGCTTGGAGGGAGCTATACGTAGTCCAACCAAGCGAGTCTAATTTCCTAGGGTCGCTTGCTCGCTGGTTTCCCCCCTTTGGCTGATTTGGGCTTCTCTTTCAAAGAAAAAAAAAAGAGCCTGAACTCTGGAAGAGGAGGAGGAGGAGGAGCCAGGGTGTGGAAGGGGTTTACAATCTCCCTCTCTTTCCCATCTGGGAGCAGCCTGAAAAACTGCTGGGAGGTATGTGGTTCCTAGGTCAGCGGCGCGTGGGATCAAACTAGGAAGAAACTGGAGGTGGGGCGGGGGGGAGAGTTTCGAGAGAATATGGAGAATATGGACTTCACAGGCGGACAGGAAAGAGGTCTGGACAAAGATCCGAGGCTGAATCCGGCAGTATTTGTGGATCAGGGACACCCCCACCATCTGGCGACTGGAGAGCAGAGCGGAGCTGATCCGTACAAGCTGGTGGAAGTACAATTAAGTGGCGGAGCTCCTTGGGGATTTACGTTAAAAGGAGGCAGAGAACATGGAGAACCTCTGATCATCACTAAGGTAAGGGGCAAGAACTGCACGAACGTATGTGCAGTGGTGCGTACCTTGTCGAAGCGGAAGAGATGCCCCTGGACGAGGCGTTTTTCTTAGGGTACTTTTTTTGTTGTTGTGATCCGCCTGGAGAATAGGATTATGCTACCAACTGACACAGAATGAACAATTTATACAAAGGGTTCCGGGTAGTGGGGGGGAAGGGATGAAAAATGAAATGGTGATGGCTGCGGTGTACCTTAACAGGACAACTTGCGAAGTCCTTGCCACGGGCTGAATGTCTTTAATTTAGGACTAGCGATCGCCTGTAAGGAAGGGGTTGCTAGCAAGCCTTTTAATGTAGGTTTTAAAACTGCTTGGTCACTGCTTAGTGTTGGTGATTTGAGGAATTACAAAAAGGGCATGGACAGTGCAATCAACGTTTTAGTGGCAAGCGTTGGCTGTGCCTTAATACACTTTAGTATTTAGAGATTGTTTTTATTATAGTTAATATACACAAGTCCCAGTGATTAAAAGTAATTGATGTATTAAAGCTTAGCTTTACTGTTTTATAAATACTTAATACATCCCATTCAGAGGTGACTATAGGCATTGCTAGAGTTAATAACCCCCATAGCCTTTTAATTAATTCAAAATAACATTTCAAGTTAATTCATCAACCATCACACAATTGTTGAACTGGATTGCCACTGTGAAGAAAGTTCACCTTTGCAGTTATGTACAATATTTAGTGAAGTAAAAAAAAAGTAAATCAAGTTGCTGGGGGTAAATATTTGTTTTTTTGAATTCTGTGAATGATTACATAGTGCTTAATTATGTATGCTATTATTCCTTGTGGAAGCACTGAAGTTTCCTTTTGCAACCCACAAAAGCAGTCCCTTCATTTCCTTCTCTGTCATTGTTATTCACCTGCACTAAATAAAACATTTCATTGTGGGTTAGACCATAAACCTATATGTCAAACTAAAATTCTTAATTTACAGCTTCTTATGGTATCTTTCTTACTTGAGATAGAAAATAACCCTGCCAGAAAAGGGGGGAGGCGAGGATCCTTATTTAATAGTGAAAACTAAGTATGTAGTTTTATTTTTTCAAACAAGTTCCTCCTTGTACTACTTTCAAAAATCTGTGTGTAAGGTCAGTATTCCTGACACTGATGCCCTCCATATGAGTTAGACTACAAAGGAATTATGAAAAATGTAACCTGATACATTGGTGAGGGACTTAGTTGCAGAAGTTCATGTTTGATAAATATGCATGTTTCAAAAATGAGTTACAAAACATAGTTTGAATCTCATATGAAGACAATACAGCTCTAATTTTCATTAAAGCCACCCGCTTTTTTCAGAAATAGAAAGAAGCTGCTTTAATGACAAAGATATTATGTTTGTGTGGATTACAAAGCACTACTTTTGAATTGTTTCATAGCATTTATGACCCTACTGTATAACAGTTTTTGTGTAACATACATATAGACTACTAAGTCATCTTTAACTCAGCCTTGATTAATAAATTAACCCAGGTATCGTATTTCCATGTTTATGCACAGAACAATATTAAATTATTTAAAAAAAAACCTTAATGTCTTGGTAGTTTCCAAAGGGATGGGTAAAAGCAAAGATTCTCATTCAAAATAGTTGAACAATAACAAGCAAAATAAAAATGCTTTGTGCTAGCCTCTTACAAAACAAGGATTTGAGGATGTCTTAAATCATTTTGAATCTCTTTGAAAAGTAATTACTGTATTTTTTCCCAACTTTAAAAAGGTAAGTATAACAATACTTTTCTTATTACTCTAGGAAATATTGTGCTGCTGAAATAATAAGTTTATAATTGAAAAGAAACCTGTAGAATAGTTTCTATAATATAGCTTAGTTGGTGCTATAAGGTTTTTACAAAACCTTTATAAAAGAAAAACCTGAAGGGAAAGTTTATAGAGGAAAAAGCTGTGCATAGATGTTCTATGTTTCCTCAGATATATCAATGTTCAAATATGATAGGATATCTGTTCTTGTCTGGGCTACAACAAGGAGATTCTGGAGATTTTTCAATCTAGTCTAAAGCCCTAGGATTGCTTAGAAGAAGGCCAAGAAAAGCATGTGAACATATCAAATAATCCACTAGGAAATGAGCTCAGTTTGAAGGAGACATTACGTTTTTAAATAGTAATCAGGTATTAAGTCATATGATCCTCCCCTATCAACCACAAGTGACACCATAGACATTGCCAATCGTTACATATAGTTCAATAATATGCTGTTCAATCAATCAAAGGTATCTATTTGATTTACCTTCTGATTTGTTTTCTGGTAGGACATTTTCTGTGGCTGAATACTGATAATTTTTACTAATAGTAATTTATTGCACAGTAAACACAGATAACTTCATAAGATATTTAATTTTATTATTGAAAGTCTTTATATTCAGCCTTGCTTTGCCACATTATTAATAAAATTGAAATTTTTGGGACATTTCTACAAGATTTTCCAGGGTTTGATGTAAGTGGATATGGGAAGAGATTATCACTTAGTAAATGCTAGCTGTTTTCACCTTCTATTATAATAATTATGCTGAAGATGGACACATTTAACAAATATGTGGTTCTTTCTGTAACTCAACCCATAGAAAAATGTGATGATTTTTGTTATATGAAACATTTCCCCCCAGAATTTAAAAAAAGAAAAACCAAGTGTAATATGATTCTATCAGTGTATACTTATTCAAAATAGAGGTAACAATCATTTGTCTAAATCTGCTTTTTTTTTTTTTCAAAAGAAACTTTGAGGAAAATAACTATATATTCACTGCTTCAGAATTTAAAGATACTTTGAGTATCATTCACTGAACTGTACTGTATATTCTTGTAGTGGATGATTAATTTTTATCGCAGATTTGATACCCTGAAGCAAATATTACATACTTTTTATAAGCAAATTTAATTAGGGAAATAAGTAATATTTGATTTTTTTTCTATGGATTTCAATTAAATTCAAGTTGTAATGTTTTAAGGGCAGTTATTTGCATTTTCAAAATGCAATCCCATTTTTTTTAAAAAATCAGAACTATCTCTTGATTTAACACGGTTTTTCAAAGGTTCATCTATGGAAACATTGTTTTGTACTTAAAGGTATTCTAGTGCAACCCCCTGCTCAAGCAGGAAACCCTACACCATTTCAGACAAATGGTTGTCCAAGTTTTTCTTAAAATCCTCCAGTGTTTGAGCACCCACAACTTCTGAAGGCAAGTCATTCCACTGATTAATTGTTCTGTCAGGAAATTTGTCCTTAGTTCTAGGTTGGTTCTCTCCTTGATTAGTTTCCATCCATTGATTCTTGTTTTGCCTTAGGTGCTTTGGAGAATAGCTTGACTCCAGCTTCTTTGTGGCAGCCCCTTAACTACTGGAACACTGCTATCATGTCATCTCTAGTCCTTTTTATTAAACTAGACATGCGCAATTCCTGAAACTGTTTTTCATAAGTTTTAGCTTCCAATCCCCTAATCATCTTTGTTGCTCTTTTCTGCACTCTTTCTAGAGTCTCAACTTTTTTTTTTATATCATGGTGTCCAAACTGGATGCAATATTTCAAGTGTGCTCTTACCAAGGCATTATAACATGGTACTAACATTTCATGTGATCTTGATTTTATTTATCTCTCTGTTAAATGCAGCTTTTTTGTGGGTTTTTTGGCAACCACACCACACTGCTGGCTCATATTTAAGTGATTGTCCACTAGGATTTCAAGATCCCTCTTTCAGTTACAACTATTGAGCCAGGCACCACCTATTCTATACTTGTACACTTGTTTTTCTTGTCTAAATGTAGAGCCTTCTTTTCTCATCATTCAATTTCATTTTGTTAGATAGGGTCCAGTATTCAAGTCTATCAAGATCTTTCTGTATCTTGAGCCGAACTTCTGGAGTTTTGGCTATTTTTGCTAACTTGATATCATCTGAAAATTTGATGAGTTCCCCATCTATCCCCATCAAATAAGATGTCTCCCGGATTTCAGGGAAGTGACCATAGAAACCCCTCCTATTTCTGTCACCAAACCTTCAGGGCTCATGAGGCACCCTCTACATAGGGCCAGCGGACATTTCATCAATACCAAGAGCAACAGGCGAACAGATCCTACCAGGGGTAGGCAACAGTTTCAATTGAAACAGCCCTTTTGTGGGGGCAAGAGTTGCCCCTTCAGATGTTCCAAGTGACAGTGGATTCAATTCTCCCATTGGTGGTCACATGGCATATTTTGCCAACCAATGGGAAGAGACCATGTCAGATGCTTGGGTGAGACACACGATAAGATTTGGTCTCACATTCGAGTTCCTATCCAACCCCCCAGAGAAATTCCTATATTGCTACATCTCCAAGGACACTTCACAATGAGCCCTCATGGAAGCAGCTATACAGCACCTGCTAGACATTCGGGCAATACAGCACATGCCAAACTACCAATGGGGACAAGGATTTTATTCCATCCTCTTAATCATCCCAAAGTCCTTGGTGTGTGTGTGTGTGTAGAGCGATACTAGACCTCAAGTGTTTGAACAATCATCTGGTCTACCAGCACTTCAAGATGCAATTCCCTCCAGAGCATCTTGGAATCCATCAGGGAGAGAGACTTCCTCATGTCCATTGATCTCACAGAGGCATAGCTGCACATTCCTATCCATCCATCACACCAGTGCTATCTCCGATTCTCTTAGGGGACACAGCACTATCAGTACCAGGCCCTACTATTTGTTCTATCACCTGCACCCAAGGTATTCATGAAGCTATTGGCGGCTCTGGTAGTGCATCTCAGCCTATCAGAGTCCAGTGTTACCTGGACAACATCCTGATTCAATCCGCTTCAGCTCCCAGAGCAAGGGAGGAACTCCAGACTACCATTCAAACATTACAGAACCACAGCTTTTCTATCAACATAGGCAAAAGCCATTTGGTCCCCATCACCTAATTGCAGTATCTGGGAACAATTATAGACACTCTGAGTTGCACAGTCTACCTCATCCAGGACCAGAAAGCAAGCCTGAGAGCTCTGACAGGATGCATTCACAGAGAAAGGAAAGTAACTTTGGCCCTATTATCCCAATTGTTGGGGAAGATGGTGTCATGTATCGCCATTGTGCCATGGGCGAGACTACATGCCAGGCCACTGCAATGGTTCCTCCATCAGGACAGGCAGGAGCCATTTGCAGATCAAGGTTCAGGTTCCACTGGAGGTGTTACACTCCTTCCAATGGTGGAACTCACAAGTGCTCAACAAAGGTTGCCTATTCAAGGAACCTTTCCGCTTATCCATCATGACGGACGCCAGTCTGTTCGGATGGGGTCCACCTGCAGCACCAGATGTCTCAGGGCGGTGGACTCCAGAGGATCTTACCCACAATATAAATTGACAAGAGGTTCGGGCAGTGTTCCTGGCATTTCCAGAGTGAGGTGATAGACCAATATATCTTAATCTTGACAGACAATGTGGCTACCCACATAAACAGACAAGGGGGCACCTGATCAAGAACCCTTATGCAGGAGGCCTGATGTCTGGGGCTGTGGGCGGAGAGACATCTACTGTTGCTTAGGGCACAGCACATTTCAGATGTTACCAATGTGAAAGCAGACTGGCTGAGCAGAGCCACAATAGACCACATGGAGTGGAGACTCCATCCGGCATTGTTTCAGGAACTGTCAGAGAGGTTTGGCTGCCCAGCAGTGGACCTTTTCACAATCCCATCCAACACCCAGTTACCCAGGTTCTACACAAGTTTTCCAAGTCCAGGGACACAATGCTCTGTGTTGCAGGTGGCCTCAGTGCCTTCTTTACGTATTTCCCCTTCTCCCCCTCATACCAAAAGTAATTTGCAAGATGATAGGGGAGAAAGCAGAACAACTACTCCTGGCCCCGCAAACCCTGGTTTGCGGATCTCATCAACCATTCTGTGGGACGACTATGGCAGATCCCACAGACCAAGATATCCCTCAGCCAGGGAGTGGTAGAACATCCAGATCCACAGTGGCTACAGTTAACCACATGGAGGTTGAGTGGGTCGCTCTAGGTGGAGCCAATGTATTCTCCAGTTTCATTGCTACTATCCAAGCATCTCATAGAACTTCCATCAATAGGATTTTTGAGGCTACTTGAAAAAAATGTTGTGTTTGGTATGCCAAATTCTGTTCGGTATCCACTTCAGCTTTAGTGGCACATATACTGGAATTTCTGCAACATGGGCTAGATAAAAGGCTAGCTCCTAATACTCTACAGGTGGCAGCCCTATCATCTGTCATTGACTGCAGGGGATTGGGAAGGCTTTCTCAACACCCAATAGTGCGCAAATTCCTGTGGGGTGTGAAGAACCTGAGGCCTCCGGTGGTCCATCGGTACCCCATTTGGGAATTGCCTAAGATTTTGCAGGCGCTCACTAAGGAACCCTTCAAACCTTTGACATCAACATCCTTCCGGCTTCTCACATGGAAGGTGAGCTTTTTGGTGGTGATAACATCAGTGAGGTGAATTTCGGAGCTCACTGCTCTGTCAATTCGTAAGGATTTGGGTGAGTTTCACCCGGACAGAGTGGTGTTATGCTTGAACCCTACATTTATTCCCAAGAATCAACTCTTGGGTTCACAGGGCCCAGGAATTGATCTTGCTGAACTTTTGCTCTAAGCCATCTCACTCTCAGGAACGCAGATGGGATATCTTAGATGTTAGGGCACTCTGGATTTATATTAAGTGGACTGCTTCAATCAGAAAGACAGAGTCACACTTTGCCTCGTTCCAACAAGTGAGCATGGGGCAGAAGGTTTCTTTGGCCACAGTGGAATGATGGCTTTGGGCATGTATTGCTACAACCTATGAGTTGGATGCTCTTCCAGTACCCAGACGAATAATGGCCTACTCTACCAGAAGTGCGGCCACATCAGTGGCATGGGTAACATAGGCTTCTATTGAGGAAGTTTGTCGAACAGCTACCTGGTCTTCCCCATCACCCTTTTGTTTAACATTATCGATTGGATGCTTATGCCTCGGCGGAGGCCGCCTTTGGTAGGCACGCATTACAGAGGGTTCACTCTGTTCAGGACCAGGATGTAGCCCTTCCTTAAGGACAGCCAGCTTTGGTATGTCCCATCTCCTGGATTTTCTCTCCACCAACAAAGGAGAAGGGGCATTAGTCTTACCTGATATGCTCCTTCTCATTGTGTGGAGAGAGAATCCAGTCCCGCCCAATGGGACTGCCTGGGCTTGGGCATTAGATCGGATTATTCTAATGAGAGAAGAAACAGAGTTCACAAGAACTTCATAGAAGCTGGGAAGAATGCAAGGGGGCATGACTTTTAAGTTTCTGATCACTCAGCCATAGAGCTGAGAGGGAAGAGTGACCCATCTCCTAGATTCTCTCTCCACACAACGAGAAGAAGCATATCAGGTAAGACCAATGCCCCTTTTAACAAACTCAGAGCTTGAGAGAGATTCTTTGGATGAAAATCTTAAAAGGGAAAAGAAGCTTGGGAAACTCTGAAAAATATGATAGAAGCCCAGTTCAGCCCAATACCACTGAAAAAGAAAAATAAGAAATCTAAATCGAAACTAGCATGGTTGCACCAAGATCTCTGATAAACTGAAAAATAATAAGTACAGAAATAAAAGAGGGAGGGACACTTAACTAAGGTAGAATATCAGCATAGCCAGAATCTGAAAAAATGAGGTCAGGAAAGCAAAGGCCCAGAATCTACAAAGATTTGCAACAAAAGTCAAAGATAATAATAATAATGCTTCTTTCAACTTATAAATAAGAAAAAAGTCAAACAGTCGGTCTGTTAAAGAAAGAAGATGGCAAGGAAGTAACAGGCAGTACAGAGAAAGCAGAGCTGCTTAATTTATTCTTTGCATGAGTTTTCACACAAAAAGAAATTATAGCACAACCTACCAAAAACATAGCTGTAAAAGACAGACTAGAAATAAAATAAGCAACAAAATGGTAAAACCCCTTTCTGATCTTGATGAATATAAATCACTAAGACCTAACAGGTTACATCCCAGAGTTCTAAAGGAGCTTGCAGATGTCAGAACCATTGTACCATATCTTTCAAAAAGCTTGGAGGACTGGGGAATTACCTGAGGATTGAAAAAGAGCTGATGTAGTTCCTATCTGCCAAAAAGGAAAAAAAAAACCATACTCAGGAAACTACGACCAATCAGTCTAACATCAATACCTGGGAAGGTACTGGAAAAGATAATAAAAACAATACTGTGAACACCTAGAAACAAAGTTATAACTAGAAGTTGGCATGGGTTTGTTAAAAACAGATCATGCAAAACCAATCTTGTTTGACAAAGTGGCTAAATTAGTAGACCAGCAAAATGCTGCGGACATAATATATTTAGACTTCATTAAGGCTTTTGACAAAGTGGACCACATTTTGCTTCTTGATAAGCTAGAAAAAGTGAGATAGATGGATTTATAACTGGCTGACAAACCATACTCAATGAATAATCCATAATGTTACTACATCTATGTGGAGGAAAGTAAGCAGTGGGGTACCACAATGTTCTATTTTAGGCCCATTCTTCAATCTCTTCATAAATGACTTAGATGAGGGAATAGAAGGGAAACTTATCAAATTTGCAGATGACAGTAAGCTGGCAGGAATAGTAAACACCCTAGATCTGTGATGGCGAACCTATGGCATGGGTGCCACAGGTGGCACACAGAGCCATTTTGCTGGGCACACAAGCTGTCAGCCAGTTTACCTCCAGCTGAGCATGTACATGCGATTGAGCATGCACAGTTGCAGAGACCCAGCTGGTCTTCGGGCCTCCGTTGTGCATGCGCATGATTGCAGCAGGAAATCCAGCTGATCTTCGGAGCTCTCCTGCGCAGGCACATGCAATTGCTCATGTGTGCATGAGTGCCTACGCACAGCATGCATGCATTGCACATGTAAAAGGTGCATGCATGCACATATCGTGCAGTTGCACATGCAGCACATGTGGAGGAGCTGCATGCAAGTGCTGATGGCATGTGTGAAGAACGTAGTCTCCGGCACTCGGTAAGTAAAAGGTTCGCCACCACTGTCCTAGATGATAGGCTCAAGATCCAGGTGAATCTTGACAGACTTGAATACTGGGCCCTATCTAACAAAATGAAATTTAACATGGAAAAAAGCACAGTTTTATACCTAGGCAAGAAAACCCAAAACGTACTAGGTGAAACCTGGTTTAATAGTAGCAACAGTGGGGCGTGGTTATGGTCGTGGTGGTGTGAGGACGCTTTTCTCCACTTCCTAGGGCATTTTGAGGAAGAAAATAAAGA